>PVIU01009912.1:0-73187 GCA_004026605.1 Ondatra zibethicus | reverse complement strand
CCAGGAGGGATGGGGGTGGGCCTTGGACTTCCAACAGGGCAGGGCACCATGCCCTCTTTCAAGGAAGAAGGGGGAGGGAGGAGGGGTGGGGAGGTAGTGGGAGGGGACCGGGAGAAGGGGAAGAAAGGTAAAAATTTTATTTCTTTAATTATGTTTTTGAATGGAAAAAATAAAACAAAACAATGTATGGAAAAAAATTATAAAAAAAGAAGGTAATTATGCCTGGTACTGGATACCTAGCCAACTACCTAGGAGTAGTAAGTTAATAGATCCTGGAGGAGAATCTACAATCACCACTTCATTAAACCAGCATAATTCCCAATAGCATTCTAGATATGTTCTTATTCCCACAGATTAGTGTGGTTCTCATCCCATATCAAAGAAGCTTCTCTTTGCTACAGATTAAACCATTGCAGAAAACCACAAACCATGGAAATACACAGAGCAAATGATCTTGTGGTTCCATCCCCAACTAATAGACCTACAACACAACTCCTGCACCAGAAATCAAGGAGCACAAATGAAGGACAGAAGCCTTGTAAAAGGCAAAGTAACAGGAAGTCTGATGTGAGATTGCATATCCCAGAATTGTCAGAGAAGCCACACCAGGAAGTCGCAACAACATGGCTGCCAAACAAGACCTGAGCAAGGAAAACACCTATAGACCTGCTAACATGGAAGGAGGAATTTTGTGGAGCCCTAATCCTAAACCAAGAACTACAGGTAACTAAGGAATAGTAAGAGTCGGGGAAACAGTTTTCACAGGTTGGTTATCTAATCAAAAGCTGTCAGTCCTGAAATTATATACATACAAGTAACATTATTTGGACTGTGAAGGTTATATTTACCTATTTAGGAGCACACACAAAGAGATACATATCTAACAACAACAATTAAAGAAAAGGAGGGCATAAAATTGAGTGAGAGATTAATGAGGGTATATGGAAGGGTGACGGAAGGTAAGGTAAGGGGAAAGTGATGTAATTACATTTTATTTGAAAACTAATGTTTTCTAGTGAGGCCTGACAGTTAACTTTCATAATCCTAGAAGATACTAAGGTTTCTGAGTGTGTGGCCTTTTTGTTTTGTTTTGTTTGTGGTGTGTGTGTGTGAGTGCACACCTGTGTGCGTGTGTGCATGTGCGTGTGCGTGTGTGTGTGTGTGTGATATGTTCAAACAACATGGTAGGCTACCAATGATGGGCTCACTCTAGAGAAGCCAAGAATCTTGCAGTTGCTTCGCTCATGACTGAGGCTCCCAGCAGTCTCAACCAGCACAGAAGGCCTGAAGAATTTGCTGAAACCTACTGATACTTAGTCTATGCTAGAAGCATGAAGAAGCCAGTTCTGGTATCAGGGAAGGAATGCTGTAGCAGCAAGATAAGTGAACTTTCCAGCAAGAACGCCCAGAAGTGCCAAGAGGCTTTCACTTAATTTGAATTTAGGCATGTCAAATTGATAACTAAGATTAACTGTAACAGGTATTAACACTCTTACTCAGGTATGAACTCTATTAACAACAAGAACCACCTCCTAAGAAAGATGTGTGTTCACTAGTGTAATAATATTAAAAGGGAATCTAACTCTACCCTGAGTAGATTTAAGGCATGTTCCATATGAGGGAATTCATACCTAATATTATGAACATGGTCAAAAGTACATTTCAAAAGATATCATAGGTCCTGGGCAGGGAGTGAATAGTTTTGTTTAGATAAATTGATGTAGCATGAATCTGCTTTCTAAATATTTCTTTACCATAGACAAATACTATACTCTCAACCTTAATTAGAGATTTTTCTTTCCAATAAACTGTGGTGAATGCAAAGACTCATAGCTGAACAAGGACCTGAGAATAAGTAATGGCTGACAGCTCAGACCTAAATAAACTACTTTACACCATCTTTTCTAAGGCTTAGGAAATATTTTAAAAGAGGGAGGAGCAGAAAAATGAATGAAAAAAATACCCTAGTATGTATTTTGGATACTCTAATGTATCAGACTTCAAAATATCCAGTTACATACAACAAAACAATGTTTGCCAGATGGGTGTGGTGCAAATGCCTGTTAATCCAGCACTTGAAAGGTTGGGACACAAGTATTTATAATCTGAGGCTGTTCTTGGTGATGTTTTATTTCTTAGACAACAGTAACAAAAAAATGATGATAATGATGATGATAATTATGATGATGGTGATAATGATTGCCAATTATTAATGTTCAAGTCATAGAGACAAGGAAAATGCAATTGAAACAAAGATATAAAACATCAGCATGGGCAGATATGTTCTGAAGAGGAGGCACATGATGGAGACAGGAGGTGACCTGTCTACTAAAGGAGGGAGGTGAAGCATAGTGAACCCTTTAACCTAAGCTGATAATGACTTAACTGTTGTGTTTAGTCCTTTGAATGCATTCTTCTAAGCTAATGAGTTGGAGATAATAATCAAGATAAGAGTGTGATAGGGAACACTGAGAGGGAACTAAGTCATGAGGGCCATAGCACTGTAAATGGCAAATGTTCCTATTGTAGGAATAGACTTTTTTTTATCACAAAAGTAGATTTGCCATAAAAGTAAGTTTGATTCTGGCCTGTGCTTGTTTCCATTCTCTCTCTTTGACTTCTCTTAAGCAATGATGCTGCAGAAAAGTCCTCTCAAATCGTGGCCCTTGACTGTGGGTCTAGCCTCCAGCTCTGTATAAACTTCTTTTGATTATAGTCATTCTGTTATATGGTATAAATATAAATATAAAATGCATATTGTAACTTGGCTGTGAAGTATCCTGTATAGACTCAGGTGTTTAAACACTTGGTCCCCAGCTGGTATAGCTGTTTGGGAAAGTTGCAAGACCTTTAGGATGTAGAGTCTTTCTGGAGAAAGTGGGTTTTGGATGCAGGTCTTTGAATTTTCAAAGTCATCCCAACATTTTTTAGTGGTATTTTAAAAATGTATTTAATTAATGAATTAAAATTTTCAGCCCAAGCAGTTTCCTCTCTTTCCCTCCTCTCCTCCCAGTCTCTGCCCCACACCCAGCATCCTCCTCCTTTCTTTCTGTTCATACTCTGCTTCCTGAGTGTGGATGCAATGTGACACACCAATCTCTTGCTCCCTCCATAAGCCTTCCCTGCTTGCTCCTGCATCTACCATCAAAGACTAATCAACTGTCTTTTCTCCTGAATTACTTTTGTCAGGCTGTTTTATCATATTCATGAGAAAGCAACTGAGGCAAAGGGGAAGAAGGAAAGATAAAGTTGGTGATGGACTGAGTAAAGTAAGAGATAGCAGGATAAGGAAAAACGGAGCACAGAACTCACAAGTGGGAGTGTTTTAAGTCTAGGATGGCGTCCAAGGCTCTTCTATGGTCATTGTGGGTCTGGATCTGCTAGGAAGCTGAATTAAAACTACTGACAGTTGTCATAGGGCAGCAACAGCAGCAAAGGATAGGGTTAATCTCGGACTCTAGAGACAGAAGGTTGAGAAGATTGGCTGAAGCTCTCCATCCTTGCTCAGGTAAGTAATAATCATAGTGTTTACAGAAATTGTGATGTAAATGAAGGGGTAGTACAGAAAAGGATTAAGAGGCTTTTGAATGATGCAACCCAGGGAACAAAGAAGGAAACATAATCAGGATAAGGCTGTATGAGTAGCTTTATTAAGAATAACCACACCTCATGAGGAAAAAAGAGCCACCTGTCATGATGACACTAAGGTCATGTGGATGAAGGCATCCATATGACAGGCTCAGCAATTAAGAAAAGTCAGTTTTGATTCCACAACAGCCTACTTTGTGCTACAGTCTAGAGTGAGATTACTGGCGCAAGTGTGACAGGCATTACCATGCAAGGGACAGACAGAGGAACTGCTATAGACAGCAGTAGTGGGAACAAAAAATGTTGTGTCAAAGCTGCATCAATTTGGCTGAGCCACTGGATGTTGGTAATCATGTAAGGAGGAAATTGTAAGAATACTGGGGAAAGAAGTCAGCATGTAGAATTAATGTGGGCCAGGGAGGCAGAGGCAATGAATGAATTTGATTGATTCCACAATGTTGCCATGGAAAGCAAAAGAGAAAGATGGGGCAATGCATTGAAGAATTTAGCCTTGCTGAAGGAAGTCTTTCACTGCAGAAAACATTATTCTATCAATGCCTCTGGATATGACTTTTCAATTCAAAAGTGTATATTTATTTACCTTAACACATATTTCTCTAAAATGTTTTTCTTGAATGTATGCTTTATACTGTGCTTTAAAAGTCACATTGCACTCAATGAAGGTCATGTGTAAAACACAAATATACCATTCTTTATTTGAGTTCTTGGAGCATGAGAAATTGGATACTGTATTGTGAAAGACAGAGGCGCTAGATAGGCTAATGATTTGAGCAAGCAGACTATGTGTTTTTATATTAAACTGGAGCATTTTGTTTTCTTTTCTGTCCACATTGCTTATATATGGTTCTAGTTTCATATGTAGACATGTGTAGGTAATAGCTCTGGGTTTGTTACTAATTATTTTTGAAGTATGGAACAAAGTATTTGATTTCAGTGGGTCTCAGTGATATATTTTAAACATAAAGGTAATATTGGTTTGATAATCTCTTGACCATATTATAGTTAGACAATGCTATGATTTTTTAGACATATTTGGCAGAAAGTTTTGGAATTACTGTGTGGATGTGATTGGCAGGATTAGAATGTTGGTCAAGATTTAAGAAAAAATTTAAAGAACTATATACTGAACTATTTATTTGGGGGTGAGGGAAAGACATGAATGAAATACAATATATAATATCTACCTATTTATAATAACTAGAGAGTAATAATGTCTGACATTTTTATATATAATATGGGAAAGATAATTTGATGAGGATAGACAAACAATATTTTATGTGTTATATTATGCTCCCAGTTATGAGTTTTCTTTTAATTCACTATGGCAAGAATGGAGGTTTTTGTGCTAACAGGTAAGTACTATGGTAGCCAGGAATGTTAAACACATAGGATTGTCTTTTCAAGAGGAAAGGTATATAACCTGCTTTTTCCCCAATGGAGGTGGTTAAAATAGCTTGGTAATCTTTGCACTCTCTCTGTGGTCACAGAAGGTCCTCTCCAATGCCCTTACCATGAGTTGTTTCTCTCAGTCCATCTATAGAACCTGTCTTTATAGAGGATGTCACGTGTGCTTTACAGAGAATTGCAATGTAATCACATATTAGGGTTTGTTGTGCACATGAGGTTCAGTTAATTACTACCAAATTTTCACCAAATCATGTTCTGCTTATATACGCCTGAAATAAACTACTTGTGGTCAGACTCTAAGTTTCAACCAACACCAGCTACTGAATTGTGTTGAACGGTGCTACCTTCTTGCCTCCTGTGGAGATTCTTACTCTTCTGTCTATGGAGGCTACAGAGACTGAGTAAATATCCCAGTAGTAGTCATAATCATGACTTTACCTGCATTGTATTATCTCTTGGGAAGTGGAAAGAGAGGAGAAAGAGAGCAGAAGTGAAGCCTATTTGATACATGATGTTTTATGCCATACTACTTTTCAGATGGAAGAAATGGTTGAGCCTGAAGGCGAGACATGAACTAGAGTGCAGAGGGCCTATGGGGATGTCTTCTTTGACTTCAGAATGCTGTGGGATAATGAGCCACTTGAAAAATCAATGGAAAGAATCACGGACAATGGGAAACTGCTGTCCTCAAGAAACGTGGTCCTCAAGAACAATGGGCAGGACAGTGGGCAGTGTATATGAGCATACTGGTTAAAGCAGGGTGGATATTCACTGTGTGTGGATGAATCTGCTAGTTTCTACTGAGTTTTTCCCTTTCTCTGCTGTCCCTAGAAAACAACTCAAGAAGTCCTTGTTTGTGGGAATTCATTGGGTTGCTGCCAGTTAATGTCTAATTTTAAGAAACATCTCTGTACTTACTGTATTTTCTATGAGAATACACCCCAATTCAGTGTAGCAGGATGCAGGTGTGTCTTTGGGGGAGCAGGGAAGGAAGAGACAAAGATTTTTCACATCATGACAATTTCAAGAAATAGCAAAATGTTTTAGTGTCTGTAAAAGCAACAAGGTGTCATGACACTTCTTGGCTGTAAATAGCACTCTTTCAGAACTGGGAACTTAATTTGAGGTGTCCTGCCAATCTCCCCCTCTTCCTTCCCACCTCACATGCTCTAATACCTGTCTCGGCCAATCCTGTCAGCTGTGACTTTGTGTTCTGACCAAACTTTCACTATTTTGATATTAAATTGGATTTGAACTTGGGTCTCAATTCAATTCAGTTCAATTAATATTTGTTGAACACCCACAAGGCAAGGTCTGTAACCTTCACTGTAAGTCACACCCAAATCTTCTCAACAAACAAATTGGGCTGGAAGTCTGAGAGAACCAGTCTTTGTCTCTAACACTTCTAGGGCCTTTCGGTGTTTTGTTGCTTGAAACTCCTTAGGATTGTGCAAGCAATTCAGGAATATTTGGTAGCTGAGATGGCTAAAAAACTGGGTTTCGCTTGGACCTTTATTTGATTTGGCAGGATGGGTCTTGTCAAAGATTTGGTAAGTCATATTACCTGTGAGGTATAACCAGCATGGACAAAAATTTAGTTTATTGCTACTGTAACTTCAGAGATTTAAAATAAAGTATATACTCATATCCTCAGAATCTTTCATGCATTCATTAGTTTGGTTTGTATTTTCCAGTTACTATTTGCTAATCCATTCTGAAAGGGTTGGGTGCTATAGGAAGAAACCTAAATTGGCCTCATGGTTATTAAAATAGTCTGGCCTAAGTAGCTGATTCTACACGAGTTCCTCACTTTAGTAAGAATGATCCTCAATCTTATACTTGGAAAGTTTAATGATCAATGACACGACACATTTGTTATTAACATATGATTCTTATAAGCTGCGAGATAATTAGATATATAAAATGTCTTTGTTTTGTCTATGAAAATGTGTTTAAAACAGTTTGCTCATGGTGAGAGTGGCTTTAATATAATAGTAATATTATTGGAAAAACAATGATATTTTCCAGGTGATTGCTATTGGTCATGGAGACAAGAGACACGACCAATATCTCTTGCTGCTTGACAAAGTCCTTGACAAAGGCTAGGGTTTGATGCTAGAAGATTGCTTTTGCACTGCCTTCTTGTACTCTGCCTTCTTGGGGATTGATGAAGACCCTGTTTTTTTCTAACAGTTAAGGAAGAAAAGAGAGACTTGGGTGCTAGAGAAAGCAGCAATCAAGACTGTCAACATTAGAAGGCAGAGGGGATATGTGGACTAAGGAAGAAGTCATGCCCCAAATTAAATTTTTTTCAATCTGTTTATTAAAAACATATTCTGAATCCTTAAAATATCCTGAGCATAGCTCTAAATGTTGGAACACATATCACTGAGTATAGAGAGCACAGCCATCACACGAAGATCGGTCAAATTATGAAGATTCTATGAAGGGGAGTTTGGGGAAATGACCAAATTACACGTGGGTCACCTCAAAACTGAAGTTAATAGTTTGCATTTGGTCAACCACACAGACTGTATTCAATATTTCAGTTCATTTGATTTGGTTTTCACTTTCATACAGTAATGAGTTACAAGTAAACTAAAGATGTCATTAAAATGCTATTCATCTTTTCAGAATATTTTAGATCTTAGAAGTTTTATTTAACTTGAAAATGTATTTTTCCTTTATCTATCATGTATCTATTTCTCCTTTTATTCATCTATGATCTAGCTACTTATTTACTAGTTACTTTTACAATTCTGTAGATAAAATTGATTTTCAAGGAAACCCTAACATTTTATTTACTAGCTCATTATTAGTGAAACCTAGCATTACCCTTTGAAATTTCAATCACAATGATTAAAAACATCAAATTTTACATAAATTGCTCTTAAAAATTGAAACATGGTGATGTAAAATTGTAATGTATTACTTTTTATGGTTTTAAAATATTGTATTTAACCTCTTGATTGCCCTTGTTTTTGGACATCCTTGTTTATCATACACTCTTCCTCTGTTAAGGTACATATACACAATATTCTGAATGATACTGGCAATATTGCATAGCTGCCCATTCATTCTATGCTGCATTTATTTGGCAACCATTACCTTGCTGTTTTTTTGTGGGTAAACATCTTTCTCACAGTGGTGTTAGTATTTATAATTGTTGTAAACTATACTATTTAGACTACTGCAATAAATGTGTGAAAACGGTTTCTATACAGATGACACTTATTCTTTGGAAATGTTTATTAAGTGAAACCTACCTAAAACACTACTGTTGTATTAAATATGGACAACTGAAGAAGAACAAAAGTTACTAAAAATAAATGTTGTGTTTAATTAGTCTACAAAGGTCCTTAGGTCTCCCAAGCAAAAATTAAGATAATTAATAATTAATATGGGAAAAGTTTGTGGGAGAAAAGTGGACTAGAATTCTAATGAGGAAACCTAGACTCAAAAAAATTCACCCTGCTTCAAAATCAGAAACTGAGACTATGAACACATACTTATTCATATACACTGAAAAACTGAAATGTCTGTGGAATGCTTTTGAAAACAATTTCCACAACTGTACCAACTTTATAATACTGAAGCATTTAGGTCTTCTGTTGCATTCTTTCTAGGAGTTCCTTGGTAATAAGTCCAAGTAATTTGACAAAACATCAAGGATCTATATTTAACAAGAAGGCATGCTGAATAATTATGAACAGTGTTTCAATTCACATAACATGGGGGGGTACTTTGGTATAATTGAGTTATTCCTGAATAATGTGAGTTTTAATTGCTCAGAGTTTTAGGAAAGAGTTCTCTAAAATTCAAGCACAAACAAAGACACATCACATACAAAAATGTGACTGTCCATATGTATCTTAAGCATAACCATGTGAGTATAAAATCATTAGTGGTGGGTTTCTTTAGATTACTGTAATGTACAACTTCCAGACTAAGTCAAGTGGCAAGTCATTTCTAGACTGGAACATACCTACTACCTATGTCTGCATCTTGGGAGACACTGAATACATCACTTTAGCACAGTGGCTACTTTTTCCTCAGATACTTAGTACCAAGAGACCAAGTAGCCAACAACAGCAGCACCTTATATGAACTCAGAGCTAAATAGTTTTCATTCAGTCTGCCGCGTTGACTTTCAGATGCCTGGGCTGTGACTTGGAACATTTGGGAATGAGTTCATTAAATATGGGTAACAGATGACCTGGTATCCATTAAAAGATCAGTTTTTGTAAAGAACTAGAGATCTTACACAAATAATGATAGTTCTCAGAAATAATGTGGGTTTAGCATTCATGAGCTTTCCATGAAGCCCCATATTGGTTCCTCACCTTAAGAAATACAGAAATTTCAAAGCAGGAGAAAACACAAGGCGCTTGACATGGAGAAACGACAAGCGAGGCTTGGCAGAGCCTGCATCCCAGGGCTCAAACCCTTTCCCCGCATCCAATGGCTTCTTTTCAATTTGAAAACCATTTTTTTGTGTGTGACAGCCCCACTAATTTATTTCACTTTTTCCCCTATGATATAACAAAAAGTCATTTCAGAATGACAGAAATCAGTGTCAAAGGGCTACTACTTTCTAGGTTTTTTCTAGGATATTAGTGGTTTCAGATGTTATATATAACACATTTCATGTTTATTTTTGTATGGTAGAAAACAAGAGTTCAGTTCATTGCTTCACATCTGATACACAAAGGAATAACTGATAATCTACCCCATCATATATTCTTGTTCCTTTTTTCGAAATGTGGTGAGTCAGATGAGTGAAATTTGTTTCTGGGTTCTTTGCTGTGTTTAATGGCTTTATATGTTTGTTTTTAATATTAGTATCATGTTGTTCTGATTACTTTAGCTTTGTCATATAGTTTGAAGTCAGAGAGTGTGGTGTTTCCACTTTTATTCTTTCTTTGAGACGACTTTGGTTACTAGGGTTCTGCTGAAGTACCACATAAAATTTTCAAATTATATTTTCTTCTTACCTGATACATAAAAGCATAAATATTGTAGATGTTAATGAGACAATGATATTTGGTACATACATGCATACGTATACACATACATAATACATACATACATTTATGCATAATATATGCATAATACATGTGTATATTTACACATGCACAGTAGGATAATTAAGGGATGCCAAACATATCTATTTCATCAGACATTTGCCATCTCTTTCAGTGACAACTTTCTGTTTCTATGCATAAAAGAAAGGAACAACAAAATGAATGTCAATTTGTGAAAAGAAGACAAAATCTTTGCAAACCATGTACATTACAATGAATTAAATGTTCAAATTATATGATAAATTCATCACTTGTACTAGCAAGAGGTAGCAAATAGCCAGTGAACACTTCTTCTGAAGAAGATGTTAAACAGCCAACAGGTGTGGGAAGCATGATCAATATCACTAGCCTTCAGGGAAATGTAAATTAAGACTACAATGTACTATCATCTTCTTCTTAAGGAGATGACTAACTTCAAAATGGCAAGGTATGGATATTGGAAAATACATGGGGAAAAGATAACCTTGTACACTGCTGCTGGGAATAGAAAATGGTAGAGCCATTATGGAAAAATTAAGGGATCCTCCGATCAGATCAACTGAACGCAGAATTGCCATGTGATGCAGGGATCCCACTCTTCAGTACATTTCCAAAGAAAATGTGGAAGTCTTACCTTAAAAAACAGTTGTACCTCTGTCCATTGCACCCTTATTTGCATGAGTTAAGATGCAGAAACAACTGAAATGTCCATCAGCAAATGCAGTGGTAATGAACATGACACATTGGACTATTTAGTCATGAAATAAAAGGACATCTTGGCATTTGAGATGACATAAGTGAAATTGGAGGATGCTACACTATGTAATCCTGTTACCACAAGAAAACCACTTCATAGTCTAATTAATACATAGAACTGAGAGTAAGCTAAACACATAGAATCAGAATGGAATAGTGGTCAGGGACCAGGAGGAGAGAAAACAGGAAGACAACTGAGTACAAACTTTCAGATGAAGTTGTTCTAAGGATCTAATGTGTAGTTTGGGTGCCAATGGTTGTGCTAGGTAATTGAACTGGAGTAATCATTGCACACGGTATACGTATGTCAAAGTTCCACATAGCATGTCTTGAATATAGATGAGGGCTGTCACTTAAGCATTTTAAAATGTATTATTTTTGTCCCATTGTTCTTATTTTGCAATAACTTGATATGTTTCATTATATTCTACTAAGATGAAGACCCAGCTGTTTGTCAACATGATACAGAAAGAAACTGTAGGCGCATACTCCGAAAGGACAGAAATAGAAGGCAGGGTTAAAAGTGAGGTGAAAGGGCGTGCAGATAACTTTAGCGTCCCTTTAAGCTCCATCATAAATGGCATCTAGCTCCAGTGTATCTTTACTGTTTCCTTCTTTACATGATAACCAGAGTCTCATCACCAAGGGTCAGAATTCTATCAGTATTCAAAGGCAAAGGGTATCTACTTATAAAAGCTCCATCATCTAAGACAGATGGTGAGGGTCAAGTCAGAGTGTCCTCTATAAGTTGCTAATTGTGTTATGATATGCTGCTGCACAAACAATGTGGGATAGGTAATGTGGACATTAATTAGAGAAACAACAGTGGAAGAATTTTATTCATCGTTTTATACAGAAAATCGAACTTTTGCTCATCCTCAAATTTTCATGTTCAAATTATATGATAAATTCATCCCTATTACTAGCAAGAGGTACCGAATAGTCAGGTTATTTGCTGGATGCCTATGCTGCTTTCTCAACCACAAGCCTTAGGGACTATGAAGGAAGAAGGGGTGAGATAACTGTGAGAGCCAGAGGTCACAGAGGGCTGGCACAAAGCAGTGTCTTCTGGACACACCAGACTGATGAACTCATAACCTCACAGCAGCTGTAGCTGTTTATAGAAGACCTGCATAGGATTAATCCAGTTAACCTGCTAGCCTGAAGTGGGAGGGGCTCATGAGACCATACGTCTAACAGAAGTTAAGGGCATTCAGTGTCTTCTGGGGCTAGGAGAGTCAGTGTTCTTTAAATGTGTGGTTTCCAGTTGATCTGCCTGCTTCAGTGGTGTGGCTTGACACCCATGAATATAAAGGCAGTGCAAATTAGAGGCTAGGAGATAGAAAAAAGAAGACTGGAAGTTGGGAGATAAGGAAGTAAAGATGGAGATGGGAGGATTTGGGGGATAAAGGAAAATGAACATTATCTAACTGCGTTGGAGGAAACCATCAAAGGAAAAATAAAACTATTTTAAATAGCCAAAATAAATTAAATGAAGACATTTGGATGGCCATGTTTGTTTTTCCATTCACATCTTCAACTTTTGCTTCATTTAGCAAGCATGAGCACGATGCTTCTAGCATTGGAAGCTTTTAAGGGTTATCTGTTTTTATTTTATGTGTATTTGTGTACTGCTTGCACATTGTGCAGTGCCTTCAGAGGGCAGTAGAGGAAGCCAGATTCCCCTGGCACTGAAGTTATGGATGGTTGACATGTGAGACCTGGGAACTGAAGCTGGGACCTCTAGAAGAGCGCTCCGTGCTCTTAACCACTGAGTCATCTCTCCAGTGCTGTCATCTCAAGCTTTATTGTGCATGAAGAACCTTAGCAGTGCTAACTTCCTAAAAAACGCCTGCTCCTCTCCACTCATCAAAGTGCTGTTTCTGTAGGTCTTTGGTAAAGCCCAGGGATATTTTCATAGCTTTCCAGAAAGTTTTCATAGGAGAGCTCTCCTGATCATATTTTATAGACCACGTTTAGTGGGTAAAGATACTTATTAAATGTTTAGGTTTGTGTTAAAGGTCAAAATAGTGCCAAACTTGGTGGGACACACCTGCATTTAGGCAGCTGAGACCGGAAGATCATGAGTTTAAGGCCAATCTGGGCTACAAACACTCTATCTAAATATAAACAAATACAAAATGAAATTTGAATCACCCTAGCACACATAGTTTTGAGAACTGCCCAAACATAACTGCTTTATTAGTGTTTTACAAGATTACTTTCAGAGTTCATGGGAAGGAGAGGTGCACAGACTCAGAACGCTAGACACAGTTTTTAAAAAAGTGCTCAGCAAACCGAGTATAACCATGAATTAAGCAGAGCTGAGAGCAAGAAAAGAGCAAGGAAAGCATCCATTCAAAATGAGAATTTAAAGACAAGCATTTATGGGGTGGTAGTCCTAACAGAGGAAGGTCAAAACTAAACTAAACAAACAAAACGAAGCAAAAAACAGAACACAGGCAATGAGGACCTACATGCAGCCTGCAGGTGAGCAGTTGGTCAGAGACCCTGACCCTCGTCAAGACTGTTTGAAAGAGTTTGGGAGGCCAGAGAGGCTAAGAATCAGCTCTCAGGTCTCTTTCCATCTTTTCTGATCTGGTTAAGATTTTTCTTCAGACTCCTTCCTTTGGATGAGTCTGCCTGGGTACCCAAGGTAGGCTCCTCTCCTAGGAAGTGGAATCCCGCAGTTCCTCCCACTTCTCTTCATCTCTCTCTCTCAACTGCAGATTCTGTCCTTCACTTAGAGAAGAAACTGGATGCTTATTTCAGAATGGTTCTGGGCTCAACTGACTCCGTGTCCTAGAATTAGTGAGAGAAACCCTAGCACATGACTGGCAGTGTCCACTTTTACCTCCCTACAATCTTAACTCCCTCCAGCCCCTACACCAGATATTTCCCCTAGCTGATAGGCACTTGTGTGTCCTGAATAAGCTGTTCCCACTCTAGACTATAACCAAGAGGCACAGATGGAGACCCAAACTCCCTGTTACTTGCCTGCCTTCCTGCTGCCTCTGGAGAGCCTTTGGTAGGATCTGGGACTGTATGTAGCTCTTAGAAGACACCACTTTACCAAGACTAGCTGTATCAGTCCTTAAATCCTCAGGGAAACTCCCAACTGCTTCTATCTGTTTCTCTTCCTCCCTCAGGTAAAAACAGGTTTCCTAGTAACTGTCATATTTCTGAGTAGAATGCCAGAAGCTGTCCCTGTGGCTTATGTTCCAGGGACTCCTGAAGAAAATGCTACATAACCAGGCCTACAATCATTAATACAGTTTCCCTGCAACCACAATCGCTTAGCGATGGTGATGGCTGGTGGTACTGATACATTTCTGTTGCTATACTGTTATTAGGGGCCCTCTGGGGTGGAAGCCACGGTTGGCAGAAGCTTTGGAATCTTGCTACTCTCTCATTAGGAATGTCCTTGCTTGTTCTACTGTGGCGATGAAGGGCTGAAGGTGAAGTATTAGCTCCCATTGAAAGTGAAAGCCTATTGATCCCAGGCAATTAAAGACAATCTCTTTGGATGCCTGCATTGTTATCAATAACTTGACAGATTTGACTCTTTGAAATTTGGCTTCATGTTTCAAGTTGAACCATGGGTAATTTTCAATTCAGATCTTAAAAGGGACTTCATCCGCTAAGTATTGAGCTCCTTTAGACTCTGCCCTCTTAATAGTTACATTGTTCCTGATAGAAATAAACAAACAAAAAATGCCGAGTTGGAAAGCCTATCATTTCCAAATAATATTAACTACCTTATTACGAAAGCAATGCTTTATACAATATCCCACTTATGATTTGTAGTGTGTGTGTGTGTATGTGTGTTAGCTCTCATAATCTCCATTTTACAAGTAAAGAACATGAGACTCAGAGAGTTGGGTTACTGTTTAAGATCACATATCTTATAATGTGCAGTCAGAATTTTAATTCAGGGCTTGGAGAGATGACTCAGAGGTAAAGAGCACTGATTGCTCTTCCAGAGGACTTGAGTTCCATTTCCACAACCTCATGGTGGTTTGCAATTTCCTGTAATGAAATCTGGTGCATGCACCAGCTTCATTCTGATGTGCATGCAGGCATACCTGCAGGCAGAATATTGTATACTTTGTATTTACACATCTATGTATACATATATAATGTATACAGTGGCTATATTTATATATAACATATATACTACATATGTAAACACACACACACAAATTTGAATCCAGGACTTATCTACAACCAGAGCTCAACTGCTATAGGATAGCTTTTCTATGGTTGACTGAGCAGTTCCTGTTCTTTCCACTGTGTGCTTCCTTAGACTGCTTGTGCTATCTCAGTAGGCTCCTGTGGGAAACCCCTACATTTCCCAGCTCTGTCTAGCAGAAGTGAATAGTGTTTCAAGACTGAGCTTAAATGTTGTTTTTTCCCTACTTTCCTCTTGTCTATACTATTTCTCGTCAGAAATTGATTCCATATGTTTCTTGATTTTGCGCATCATCTTTGTGTTATATAGAAGCATATTAGTCTTTTTCATATTGCTGTCAGCACACATGGAATTGATGAAGAGAAATCCCATGTGTCTTCACCCATTCGCAAATATTCTCTGAATCTTCCTTGTATCACATGTGATTCTTGTATTACTTCACATTCTCTCCTTGATTACCCAGTATAAATTCTCAACTTGTGGTTTATGTAAATCCCTAAAAGACTTTATCAATATTTGCCATATGGTGGACTTTCAGCAAGTGTCTGTGGAAATGCAATTTGCTGGAAACATTTCTGGATTAATCTGGGTCAGAGCTCAGAGTAAGAACTTGTCCAAATTAGGTATCCACATATGGGGAGCTTGGCTCAGGGGTCTCTGTCTCCCTTGTCAATGACTGAGGGTTGTAATATGAATTTCTGGGCTCTACAAAGATTCCACTGTTATAAAGGGGTGGTGGATGACAGGCAGGAGAAGTAAATTGCCAAAGGTGGTACAATGTTGAAGTCACAGAGCTACTGAACTGTGATTCAGATCACCTTCACGCTGGTGCAATATTCTTTTTACTACATCATGCTGACACAAACTGAGCAACTGGTGACATTTAAAATATCTTGCCATCAATTTTTCTTGTCCTGGAGTCCAACAAATTTTCCCTTGTAATGTAACTGGAAACTTTAGGACAAAACAGACCCCGAGTTTAAAAAATAAAGTTTCCTAGCAGATTCTGAATGCAGTTTCTAGGTTTTACTGTCCATCAACTGATGAATTGATAATAAAAATATTTATTTACATAATGGAGTATTATTTAGTAGTTAAGAAAATTTAAGTTATGAATTGTGCACATAAATGGATGGAGATGGAAACAATAATTCTGTAAGAGATAACCCATACTCAGATAAACTTTGCCGATTTTCATTCATTTATGGATGTTTGCTTTGAAACTTAAGATATGTGTGTTTCATTTGGAATATCCACAGGAAACAGAGAATTGGGGATCATGGGAGCATTTAAGGGGCAAGAGACAGAATTAAGAGATATAAAAAGTTAAAGAGAGAGTAAAGAAACAGGAGGGTTAAATTGGCATTGGGGTGGGAAGGATGGGTAGAGAAGAGGATACTGGGAGGGATAAATAGCACTAAAACCTTTTGTAGAATGTCATATGGAAATGCACTACTGTTGAAATTTCCTAAAATACATACACATACATAAAAAAGATTATAAATGGTGTTACCCTATAACAAGGGAAAAATGCTCCTACTAATCATAGGCTAGCAAACAGCCCAGTGCCAAGGATGGGCTACTTCTTTTTAGTTGTTGGTTAGTGGTGTCCCATAGACGCCCATCAAACATTATAGGCTACCACCATTGCTATTAGTTACCCTTCAGAACGTGACGGTGAAATACTATTTCTGAAGATGCCACATACTGGAATCATAAAACATGGGGAAAGCAAGCTACTACTGGCCTGGAGGCTTCATCCCTACCAGCAAGTTTTCATAGGGCTGGAAGGTGCTATGTGCACTATGGGAGGAGGAAAACAATCCTCGGTTGTGTCCGGCTGTGAATCTTGGGAACTACAGGAATGACTGGCCTGGCAAGGACCCCTGCTGATGCAATAGTGGCATGAATATCATGGGGACAGCCAGTCACATTCTGATTTGATTTACGCCTCACTTCAAAAGATGAAACCCATACCTGGCACCATTACTGGGTGCCAGGAACATGTGACTAGACGGGTCATCGGCCCCATGGTAGAGCCTACTATTATTCTGCTGACACATTCCTAGCCACTTAACTTTGTACCCATATATTAAGGCAACTCTTAATTCTCATCAGAGAATCTTTCTTTTTTTTAAATCAGTGGATGTCACTTAACAAATATCAGTCAAGAAGCAGAAAATAAGATATTATAGAATTTCAACCCTAAACAGGACATTTACCTCAGCTCCTCTCAAATCTCAGAGATCACTGTGAAAGATGAGAAGGGAATATTATAAGGAGCATAGACGATGAGAGACTACAAGGGAACAATGTTTTCTAGACACAGCAGGGCGGTTACACATATGAATTCACAGCAGTCGAGAGAGAATGCACAAAACCCCCATAGGCTCAGACTAGACAAAAGTCCCAGCATAAAGAGTAAGAATGGGCACAGCGTCCCACTTCTACCTAAGGAGCTATTAGCAGCTGATAGGTACTGAGAGAAGGAGAGTCAGTTCTCTTTACGGGTGTGGTGTCTGGTAGGTTAACTACTCTCTCCCAGGTGCCACAGGCTCAAAGTGTATAAGGGCAGCACTAACTGGACTTGATGAGGTTCAAGTAAACAAGGACATAAATTAGGGTGATTGGGAAAAATAGTAGGTCTTGGAGGAGATGGTGGAAGGGATAAATGAGATCAAAATACACTGTATGAAATTCTAAAAGAAAGGATAAAAATGAGAGAAAAAAAATTTTCCATTTAGTGGAGTCCTCGCTTTCACAGTGACTCTGCTTCAGTAGGTGTCTCTCAATTATTCTCATCAATTGGATCATCAATAGCAAATTTTATATTTGAGGTCTTATTGATATTATTGCATACCCAATTCATTAAGTCTTTGTTAAGGCAACTTTAATGTACTTGTCTTCTGATTTTTAAAATATAAATTTTAGGAAAAGATTGTTTTATTGATAACTCTTAAGCACAACTTAGTAGTTTTTGAGTGTCAATTCTTAATGTTCTTACCTCAAAAATTAGGTGTGCAGGTGTTAATTAAAATAATCTAGCTGCCACAATGTATGAATATAAAAATATCAGATTGCATAGCATAGCTTAACACAACCAAAGATTTTTTTTAATGTGAAAAGAAAGACTTCGAAACTTTTTTTTTTTTTACAGGAAACCACCAGTACAGCTGAGTGGGTGGTAGGCAGGGTCTCACATGGTTAGCTTCTGTTGATCTACAGTGTATGGCTAAGAGTGAGAGAAAGCAGCAATTCCAGAACCAGACCATGAGAGGTCATGATCCTGGAATCCGAACAAACTTTCCCTGAAGGCATCTGTGCATTTCCAAGATGCCAAGAAATGTAACAGCAAAGGACTGCTAAAAGACTGAGAAAGCTAAGCAGAAATTACACTATCCTTATGGTGGAGAATGCTGGCACCTGAAATAAAGGTAAATTTATAAAACTGAGGATAGAAGCACTTATAGGATTCAAAACCAAACAAACAAAAAACTAGTAATGTGGCCATACAAATATTCACACTCATGTTGGATACAAATACAGAAAACAATACAATGTAAAGAGAGATTGCCAGGCTGGTGAGCAAAACATGAAATGATGAATTGCTTCAAAGAGATACCCCTTAAACACCAGGACACAAGCAGAATGATTTTGTTTTCTAAAGTTACAGCATTAAACCAAGGAAAGCTCACATAGCTAAAATGGAATTGAAACAAAATAAGGCCGAGGTAATCAGAGGTAAAGAGAGATATTCTAGCTGGGTGGTGGCTGCACACGCTTTTAAAGCCAGCACTCAGGAGGCAGAGATAGGCAGATCTATGTGAGTTTGAGGCCAGGTTGGTCTACAGAGAGAGTTCCCAGACAGAATCAAAGCTACAGAGAAACCTGTCTTGAAAACAAAACAACAAAAAAGTATTTCATAATAATAGAACAATAATCAGAAGATATACAATTCTGGAGTGGGATATATGTAATTGCACAGCATCAAAATGCATAAAGCAAGAAATTTTCTAATTCAAAGGAAGAAATAGAAAAGTTAGCAATCAAAACAGAATCATATATATATTTGTGTATATAGACATACACACACATATATGTTATTGATACATGATAAGACAAAAATAAATAAGGATGCAGAGGATATAGAAACTGAATTGGATCCTGGCATGGTGGTACATGAGTTTAATTCCAGTACACCTGAGGCAGAGGTGGCAATGAATCTCTGTGAGTTCAAAGACAGCCTGGTCTACAAAGTGAATTTCAGGGCAGCCAAGGCTATTACAAAGAGAAATTCTGTCTTGAAAAACAAAACAAACAAAAAATCAGTTAAATAGTGACCTATTTGATCTACTAAAAACATTATGCACAGCCACAACATAAAGCATATTTTTTTCCAAATGTGCCTGGGAAAGTAACAGAAATTTATCATATCTTGGACCAGACTCAAAAACTGTGAAAGGATCAAAACATTACATAGAGTATGCTTTGTAATCATAGTAAAATTAATCTAGAAATAATGAAAAGTTTTCTGGAAAAGCTACAAATAGTTTACTAAAGATGTAACGCTTACATATAAGTATGGGTCAAAGAGAAGAAAAAACATACTACAGTGGATACAGTGGTATGTAAAAATACATACCAAAACTTGGAAAAACAAATTTGAATTATTCCTGGAAGTTCATATATGTTTTCAAATATTTATGCTTTAACTTATGTGTCTGGGTGTACCTGTGTGAATTTCTGTTCAGCATGTGTTTACAGGTACCCAGAGATTCCAGAACAGTATCTAGAGCTTGAGTTCCAGGTGCACTGAGCAGCAACTGAATTAGTCTTCTCTGAGAGCGGGAAGTGCTCTTAAGTGCTGAACCATTCCTCCAGGAACCCCAATTTCTATCTTTGAATAAATATATTTTTAAAAGTCTAGAATTCAATGGTATGACTTCCGATTCAAGAAATTATAAAATGATATTGAGTCTTTAAAAAAGAATAAAAGGTAGAAATAATAAAAGCAAAGGCATATATGCTATAAAGAATGCAAACCCTATTATTTTTTCTATTGATAAGATTAAAAACTAATAAAATAAAATACAATGATAAACTTCATGTAATATCATTATCAAAGAGAGACCTTCCATAATATTTTACACCAGGAATGGATGTTTATAAAATACTATGGAATTTAGTAACAATTAATAATGCAGTAACTGGGTATTGTAAACCGTTTTTAGCAAAATAATTTCAGTCTCAGATGAAAATAAACTATATTTTGGAAAAATACCAACTCTAGACAAGAAGTGTCAAAATATTTATATAAAATTAACCTAATATCCTTTTAAGAAACTTAAAACATAATTAAAATCTTCATATGAAGTTTCAAGTATTTATTTATAAAGAGAATAGCTATCATTTCTAATATATTTAAATATGCAGATAATGTGTTAAGGAAAAAATCTTAAGCAGTCATTAGCAGAAGATTATATAGAGCCTCAAATAAGATACATACAGAATACCCAGCGAAATATGCAGAAACTAAAATATACATATTATATGACCATATTTCTAGTAAAACAGTAAAAAGCAAAGCCTGGGTGTATTCATACACACCTGTAATCCTTGCACTCAGAAAACTGAGCCAATACATTGTTGTGAGCTTAAGGATAGCCTTGTCTACACAATAAGTTCCATACCATCATGGGAAACCATCTTAAAAAAGCAAGCAAACAGAAAATTGAACTGCTTCCTTAGCTAGGCGGGGAAAACTAAACTGAATGCTGGGAGGAAGAAGGCAAAGTCAGAGAGAAGCCTTGGGGCTGCCACCGGAGACAAAGACACTGAAAATCTTGCTGGTTGGCCACGAGCCTCATGGTAAAATATAAAAAAATGGAGATGGGTTAATCATAGATGTAAGAGCTAGCTAGCAATATGCTTAAATAATTGGCCAAGTAGTGGTTTAATTAATACAGTTTCTGTGTGATTATTTAGGGAGTCTAGGCAGCTGGGAAACAAACAAATGGCCTCCTACAACACATGTATGCCACAATTGCATGTTGAAGGCATGGTTGTCATCATGAGCACTGCTGAGAGATGCTATTGTTCAGAGACTTACATGTCTGTCAAGGTTGCATGTTGAAGGCATGGTTGTCAGCATGAACACTGCTGAGAGATGCTATGGTCCAGAGCTTACATATCTACCAAAGTTGCATGTTGAAGTCATGATTGTCAGCCTGGGCACTACTGAGAGATGCTATGGTCCAGAGCTTACATATCTACCAAAGTTGCATGTTGAAGGCGTGGTTGTCAGCCTGGGCACTACTGAGAGATTCTGTAACCTTGAAAGGGTGAGATCTAGAGGAAGAAATTCGGTTCTGACCTCAGGGCATATCCTAGATGGGAATAGTGAGTCCCCAGCCCTGTTCTCTCTCTCTGCTTCCTGGCCACTTGCAAGTGAGCATTTCCCTCTATTACACACTCCTTATTGTTTTGTTTTGCTTCACCATATACCCGTAAAAAACAAAGATACAAACGAACAAATAGGAAAAAAAAACAGCACAGAAAAATATGGAGTCCAGTTTCTATTGGCCAACTATTTCTGAGCATAGTGACTGCTGTCAAGTGTGGTTGATATACCCAGTATTACTCCATTAAAGAAAACTAGTTTCCCTTTTCTCAGTAGGTATCAATTGCAAATAGAAATTGGTAAGGGGTGGGACTTTGTATTCAGTTCCCCTTCTCTGCACTAGGACTTTGTCTGGTTTGAACTTGTAGGACTTGTTCATGCTTTCATAGTCTCTGTGTGTTCATATGTGTATCTGCCATGTGGTGTCTGAAGGTGCTCCTTGCTTGGAATTATCTACACCTTTGACGCTTACAATCGTTCTGCCTCCTCTTCTGCATAGATTCCTATCATGAGCCAAATAAAAATTCCTTTGGGAAAAGTCATTTCAGATTTCTCCCATACTCCCTTCTCTCATCCTCCTCATCAGGATAATTTGGTCCATGACTTACTGAAAAAATATATACCAAAGGCATTGCCATAAATTTGGTATAAAGAAGTTAAAGGGGTAACGTTTAAGGCAATTTAGTAAAACACAAAGGTGTTAGAATGCTCAAATGTCCTTCAAGTCCTACAGAAAATCTAAAGGATCTATGCTTAATGTGAAGTGATCTCTCTCTCTCAGCATGAGGCCAGCGAAGTTTAAATGGATATGGTAGATGGAGAGAGAAGTAATCGTGGGAAAAGCACAGGTCTCTGGTGCATTATTCTTGTATTTGCTAGGTACTGCAAAGGATAGAGCCAATAAAACTCAAGCCAAGCCCCTGCAATGTTGAGGCCAAATATAGATGAGAATAAAAGGGTAATCTGTTTAAAACCAAACATACAATTTAAAGGTGATTGACAAATAAAACACATTCATTTTTCTGGAACCTTTCTTTAATGAGATGACACCGTTACCATAGACTTTGATCAAGATACTGGCCCAGCCCTTTGAAATAGCTTCATAATTATTTCCTCCTCTCTCTATCAGTTCTTGTTGCCAGACTGGCTTCTGTTGATTCTGGACCCCTTGGGCTGACTTAGTCTGAGTAACTGGTGCCAGGCCTTCTGTATATGTCTGGCATCACACTTCTCCTTCTTCATGTTTTGCTGTTTCATCTTGCAATCTGGTGGCCAACTTTGACCTTGCATCCAATCCTTAAAATCTGAATAGGATTTTTCTTCTTTTTAAAAAATGTCTTTAAATTTATGATATGTTTATCTATATTCTTGGCTCAGTCCTGATAACCTCTTTACTGAATTATTTTAGAATACCATGTTCATGTCTCACCAAATTGCACTGGAATCAAATTTCTAAATTCCTTTACTAAAATATATTAGCCATCTACTATACAGAAATATTGTGTGGAGTTCAATGGATACAATTATATACAAATTTTGCATAGTACTCTCTGGTGGCTTAGAGGTGCTCTCTGGTGACTTGGATATTTAAACAAGACACCCTATTATTTCCTAATGAGAAGAGTAGAGGGACACTACTTAGCAGGTAGCTCTCTCTCTCTCTCTCTCTCCTCTCTCTCTCTCTCTCTCTCTGTGTGTGTAAATGTACTCACTTCCTTAAACCTTTCAGACTAAGTGTTATGTAGCTAATATCTGAGTCATGAGAAGGAATGAGCCAGGTACTGGCTATGGCAACATCTTTCCAGCTGTGGCCCTTCTGGCATTACATTGTACTTGTGTGGCAGGTCAGGAACTCATGAGCCTTCCAAGTGACCATCACCCTTATCTAACACGAATGCTACTGGTCCTGAGAAGGTCAGTAGTTTTCTATCACATATTTGTGCAGGTAAATGATTGAAAATCTCTGACGATACTGATTAGGCTAGTACCCAGATACTCCTTTTGAAACTTTTATTGCATGCATGCTGGGAATGGAGCTCACAGTAGAGAACTTGCCTAATATATATGACAAGACCCTGGGTTTTGATACTCAGATTTCCCCCAAGCACAGAAAAAAAAAAAAAGATTAGAGTTTTTACCACCAAAGATAAGCAATCAAACCGTCATATCACAAGTTTCCCAATGGTGTCCCTGCTTAACCTCAGGCTGCCCAACACCTACTGTCCCATCTGATTTGAACTCTCAGGAAGCGCTTGAGGGTTCTGCCACGATCCGTTTCCATTTAGCGATGGTAAGATGCTTACAACCAGCCTAGACAGAAAGATGACTGGGCTGTCTGAGATCTGTGGATTGGAGCCCACGCTGCACATATCGAATCCTGCTACTGTATTCTTAGCTTTCGGAGCTTCAACCCTTCAGCCTTAATCTCCCTACAGGCTTCTTGAGAAAGCAGCCATCCCACTGTTCTGCTGCTGCTAGGGGTTTTCTAGACACAAAGCCTACATTTTGGTTTGTTTGTTTGTTTTGAGATAGGTTCTCACTACATAGCTCTGTCCAGTCTGAACTTTACTATGTAGAACAAGTTGCACTCAAACTCAGAGAAGCATCAACCTCTGCCTCCGGAGTGCTTGGTTTAAGGGTGTGCACCATTACCAGGTTTCAAAGCCTGCTTGTTTTGGGAAGGTCCACTTCAAATACATCCCCAACAGTCAGTAATCTTAAAGTCCTGGAGCCATCCTTGAAGTTTTGGTTTGTATAAAAGTGAGGACATTTTGTAGTATTTTCTGAAAGATATCTTTAAGTATTTTTGGTTTTGTTGTATTTTATTTTATTATTTGTCTTTAGATGTCTGTTTTCTAACAAGAGATAGAAAAATTGGGTGGATTTGGAAGGGAAGGAAAGTGGGAAGGATCTTAGAGGACCTGGGGGAGGGGAAACCATAATCAGAATATAGTGTACAAAAAAATCTATTTTCTATAAAACAAAAAATAGAATAAAAAGAAAATCTTTAAAACAACAACAAAAGAAAGGTATGATGATTATTTTTGCAGAATAACTTTCAAAAATAAAATAATCTAAATCTGTAGCTATATCATCTTTTTACAGAGTGCCATTGTCTACTATATTTATGTCACTTCTACATTTTGTCCAGCACTTTCAGCTTTCCTAGGAATGGGGTAACAGAAGAGGGGTGCTCTTCTGGTCCTTGAATGGGAAAGGATAGGACAAAGTTGACTCTTGCCAGAATGTAGTAACCAGTCTTGTCTTGTTATAGTTTTGAAGTGAGCATAATTACATTTTATTTATTAATATACATATGAATATATATGTGTATGTGTATGCATACATATTTAAATTTATCTTATGGAGAATTTGAGGACTGATAAATATATTCTAGGGTTATAAAGTACTTTTCCTGTTAATTTTTAATAGTTTAAAAGTTACATAACCAACTTTGATAAGAGAAATGATTATCTGCAAGCAGCATGATGTTAATTTGAACAAACTTAAATACAAGTTCAATCTTATAGCTATTTTGCAAATGACTAAGGCCAGGGGTTATTTCTTAACACTGTTTAGGAGGGAAAAAATTGTTTTTTACACCGATTGCACACATTTAAAAGTTTCAGAGGCATTTGTGAAATTCCCCACTGATGCTGTCTACTGCTGTCTTCACTTTGTTCAGACATGGTAAGCATTGGGAGAGAAGTGAGGAGGAGATGGAGGGCAAGCTGGGGTTGCTATAACTTCCCTGAAGGTCAGCCAGCAAGCCAAGGGGAAGGATAGAATTAGAACTCATAGCCTTCAATTTTCCAGGCTGTTGCTTAGCCCACTGAACCCCACTGCCTCTGACTCAGTGTATTAATAGAGGCTGCGGAACACAGATTGCTTGAACATATGGCAGAGAGGATGAGAAGATAATATTCGGTGGCAGTTTCGTTTCTGCAGACGGGTGACTGGGAGGGCTGTTTTTCGGCACAGGATTCAGCAAGTGAAGCGTTAAACGCATTTTCTTATTTTTGTCTCCAAATGATACAGCTTTTCCCCTTGAGTGAGATCAATTTCTGGACGTTCCTATTGTCAGGGGAAGCTGGTGGAAGTGAGGCCAAGGGTGCAGGCCTCCCCTCAGGCTGTTGAGAGGAATAAATAAGGCCCATGCGTAGCACCCTGCAGAGCCCCTGGAGGGTGCCTAATGACTGGCCAGTTCCACTCCTTCAGCACACAACACCTGCAGTTGGAACAAGGATTCAGAAAATTGGCTCCTAATCTTGACTCTCTGTGGCTCCTTAGCAATAATGTATAATATAGTACACTTTTAATATGCCTATTTATTTCCTTCATTGCTATCACTAGATGCCACTAAGAATCAAGTCCAAGGGCTTCATACAGGGAGCTGTGGGAACAACGTAAGGTTTACTATTCGATTTTTTCTTGTAAGAAAGATAGCACACAGGGCTTGTAAGGAGCAATAGGAAATCAAAACATGTGAGACAGTGGTCACCATATCCAAGGCATGGAGCCTGGAAGGGCAAGGATTTTGGGTATAATGTAAGGCTAGTGTTTCCCAGCCAAGAGGAGATATAAGGTTCAGGGTCCATCTTTTTCTACCTCATGTATATCTGGCCTTCACTGTAAGATGTGTTTGGAAAACAAGGAGGTTTGCAAATAAGCGATAGGTTTAAGAATGGCCAACTCCCCGTGGGAAGCCTCACCCTCTCTGAGGAGCGGATGGGGAGGGATGGGGAGGGAAGAAGATGTGGGCAGTGGGAGGACTGGAGGGAGGGGGAACTGGGATTGGTATGTAAAATAAGATTGTTTTAAAAAAAGAATGGATGATTTATACAACAAAGTGAAGTAGGACAGATTTGAGCATTGCATCCCCCTCACCCGGTGACCAAGTGCATGCCTGATGGGCCTTCGTTTACGCATCTATGATGGGAGGTTAATAGTGGCGCCATCCTCAGGGGCTTGTGATGAGACTTAGTCAGCTAATGCAGGGAGGTACTTTTCATTTGTACTGTAGATGGTAGGCCCTCGCCAAAGGGAGCTGCTCTTAGAAAGCTGTCAGCACAATCATTGGCTACTATTATTCTATCTGTTCTAAAAGCAGTGCTGGGATTTCCATGGTGAGACCTCTGTGCAAGAAGAGCACACAATGTCCTGGTGGCAAAGGAGTGGGGTGGACAGGCCAGGTGGTCTTTCAGGATATGGGTCATTCTGACTGGCTGAACAGTCTTCATTTTGTTATGAGATAGACCAAATACCTCCTCCAAGTTCACAATTTAAAGGCCTAACCTTAGAATGTGACTGTATTTTGGAATATGCTGTTTCAAGAGTAATGCAGGTAAGTTAACCTCAGAGTAGACCCTCATCCAACATAACTGCTACCCTCAAATGAGGGAACGTGGCCTCAGATGCCTACAGGAGGAAAGAGAAGGTAAAGATGCTGGGGAAAAGAAAGCTATTTTAAAAGAAGATGGGGAAAGGCCAGAGAAAGTTTAGCATCCAAATCAGAGGTGATGTTTTTCTGTTCTTTGCTACCACAGTGCTAGTAAAGCCTGGAGAATTCACAATTTAGCTTACCAGCTTTTATTTACCCATTGGAGCCAAGAGCTGGCATCGCCCTGGAATTCAAGTCACACTTCTCCCTCTGCATGCAGTGCTTTGGCATTTGCTGAGCTCTCTCAGGCAGGCCCCCAAATCAGAGCTTTTATTTTCTCAGCTGACATATTTCAGGCAGCGCTTCTTGCGTGCTGTCCCTGCTCCCTTCTCCACTGATGGCATTGCCATTCAGCTGCCCCTGCAAACTGCTGCACCTCCAAAAAATATTTAGAAGTTTATCAATCAGCTTTTTATGAGGTGAAATATTACCTGCCAAAATACTATCCCTGGAGCATTCTGAAATCAACTGTTAAGGAAAGGGAAATACAAACAACATGAAAGGCTTTTTCTTTTTCTTTCTTCTTCTCTTTTTAATCTAGTGTACCTAAAATGAAGCAGCTAGCAAAGAAAGCTCCTCTATTAGCTGTCACGTTGGTGATTTTGATCAGTTGGTGTCAATTACCTGAGCTGGGCAATATCTCCCCAGCTGTGGCCCTCCTACTGGCCAAACTTGACTGCTTTGTGCAAGCCACATTAAACCTGTCTCCCATCCAGCCCTGGGTCTCCTTTGCTGCAGCAGCTTAACAAGATGTGGAAGCTTGCATCACCAAGAGGCAAATACTATTTTCCGGGGGCCAGAATGCTGAGAGGTGAGTGGGGTGGAGAAAAGCACGATATAGGCCATTAAGCAACGGGGTTTTCTCATCCCATCATCTCATTATCATTTCCATGTAGATGTATTTTCCAACCTCTGAGAATCAGAAGAGGCAGAAGAAGATGAAGGGCAAAACACCAAATTGCAGCCAACAGGCCACCACCCTCAAACTGGACAAATTGGAGGATATGACCAATTATCAGTTTTTGCTTTGTAACTCTTTAGGGTAGGCTTGAAGCTTCTTTTAAGGAATCAAGAAATAAAAGGAAAAAGACCCCTCCCCCCCCACACACAGAGGAAAGCACAAGCTGTATTTTTACAACTCTCAGAAAGTTCCATCTTGAAGCAAATTCACAGTCTGTGCCACTGCTGGGGTATCTAGTCAAAACCCAGATCCCATCTTCATGCCTCAGCCCCGGGAAATAGGACCAGAAGAAACTCAGTAAGTGAATGCCCCTAAAACAGTTCCCCAACAAGTATCCTACACTAAAGAGGAAAGCCTTACTTTCTGTAGATCACCCCCGCCCTTCCTGGAGGCTAGCTTTACAGATTGCTTAAGGATGTGGGCAGCTGTGCATCTGGTTGGGTTTCTGGGAATAGATGCTGAACTTCCATTTGAAATGCCCCCCTCCTGCTGTTCTTAAGTGGCACTGACAACAATAATAGGTATTTATACCAAGAGCGTCCTTCAGAACCTTTATTAAATCCTTTCAAATATACTCTCCTGCCTCCATCCAGCAAAGATAATATGCTTTGTGACAAGCGCCTGGGAGACGGCTGCGCTGTTTCTGGTTGCTGGAACCACCTGTTCTCTAAAATAACTCCCTTTATTCATGTCTAGACTCTGTCAGATGCCCAGAAAAGACACTGGCCTGCAAAGTCCTTTGGCCCAGCAAAATGGTGGCCAAGTTTTTAAGAAGCCATCTATACTGGGCTAAAAGACCTTAATGATCAGGTTGGTCAGCCACAGAATTGACATTTGCGTTTAAATTGCAATCAAGTGGCCACTGCATCTTAGTGTGAAATCCTGAGAGCAGAATTATCACTACCTCCTGCCTACTGATGCTCATTTAATACCATTTTTCTTTTCACATGCTAAATAAAGGTTTCCTTTTTCTTAGTTCCATTTAATCTTCCTATTTTCCCCAAAGCAATGAGAATAACTGTAGTTTCAACAGAACATGGCAGTATTAGTAGAGTAACATTTTCTTCTTGTTTTATTGTGACATTTGGGATAACTCTCTAATGCTTCCACATGGGACAGTGAAGACAGCTCTGACCTTGGCATAAAAAGATCCAAGCCGGAATCCCAGCTTGGTCAATTACTACTTTGTAAATCTGGAGACCTATCAATCTCAAGATCCCCTCTTGAGAGGGTAATAAACTTGTGTTTCCCCAAGAGGCTTGTGAGAAAGTTAAAGAGGATACTATATGTGAGAAGAATTTGTATGTGGTAAATTGCTACACATATATAAATTGTTTATTCACTTTTTAACTTTAGAGTTACTCCTTGGAAAATTGTCTCAAAGTGGGTAGAAAAGAGGAAGGGGCAAGAACATGGTGATTTAATTAGATCCATAGGACTTTGGCTTTGTACAGTAGAGGGGGCCCCCAGCCCTTTGGATTTAGCACATTGATATGAGGTAACTTAATATGCAAATGACAGGCCTCAAAGGGCACCCAGACTCCACATGTGCCAATTAATCAAAGGAAACAGTCTCATCCTCTAATTCCGCTAATTAGAGGATCATCCACAAGCTACTAGATTTCTAAGCTACTGAGGTCTAATAAATTTGCAATAAATTATGAGTAATACAGTAGTCAGGGACAAAGTAACTACTGAGCAATAGGATGAGAGGAGGGCTCTGTTTATCTACTATTTTCTTTCTATTTTCCATCTTAAAAACTTTGAACAGCTTGGTTATAATCTAATTTTTTTTCTTAAAAATCGTAAAGTATTATTTCAAATGATTAAGGAAGCCACATACACAGATGAAAAAGTTGACCATGATTGTAATTATGAATACCTCATGTATACAAATAGCAGTTCTTCTCAAATTTTTCAGTTAATTTGATGTGAGTTTCCCCTGTGCTAACAAACTTGGCAAACCAACCAGTTTTCAAATTTATTTGTGAGACCAAGAATAACTAAAACAATGTCTGATATAAAACAGCAAGATGTGAGCAAGAGACTTGATTTATTTGGTAGCCGGTTGGTCTACACATAACTATCAGAAAGGTGTGTATACTAACATGTACAGCGAACACATAGGTTGACTTAGGAACAGTTAACATATTCCAGAGACAGATCTTGACATGTTGGACACTGTCTACATGACACAGTTGGCAATTCAGATAAATCGGTAAAGATTGAGTTATTATTGGAGACGGCTAGTTTCAGTTTCCCAGAGAGAAACAAATGAAATTGCAGTCATAACACGGAAGCATCAAATTCTATCCATTGAAATAAACAAATGCAAGACAAAAATTGAAAACGTTTAGGAAAAGTTGTGGGACTCTATTATAATCAGGAGACAAGAAAGGATTCCTTAAATAGAACAATAGCATACACAAAGTTTAAATCACAATGAAAAAACTAAAACAAATGGAAAAACCAAAGAGCAGTCCCCATTTTGTTCATTTTTCAGGCGGGTATTACAATGTAATCTAGTTTCATCAAACTCCAGGGCTCAAGTGATACATGCATCTGGTTTCCCATGCTAGGACCTAACCAACATTTTTAAAGCATAGAAAGCTAGGGCAGCAGATAGAAGGCACTCTTTTTTTTTTTTTGCAACTTGTATAACTAGCAAACAATTCATATTCTCTTAGAAGAACACAAAACTCTTAAAAATCAGAAGACAACTCAAAAATGGGAAATCTCTATGATTGATGAATAAATTAAATTAGTCAGTTGCATTCAGCTTTTTAAGATGGAATACTATTTGCACATGTATAATTTTGACAAAACTTTGAAATTTTGGTCATTTCAGCCTGGAAAGATGGTCTAGTTGCAAGGCACTTGCTGTGCAAACATGATGACTTGAATTTCGATCCCCAACACCCACCTAAAAGTTAGGCATGACTAGAAACATCAAGCTCTCTGTCCTGTGAGAGACTCAGTATCAAAAATTGAGGTAGATAATCCTGAAGAGATGGCTCAACAGATGAGACCATAATGCCTTGCAGAAGACTTGAATTCAGTTTCTATCACTCATACTGTTGGCTTACAACTGCCTGTAACTCCAGCTCCAGAGGATCTGACACTGTCTTCTGGACTTTGGGGGCACCTGCACTCACATATACATACACACATGTAAGCACACACACACACAGACACACACACACAAAGTTAAAAACTATATAAATCTTTAAAAAAATAAAAACAGTTGAAAACTGACAGACAAGAGCCAATGTTGAACTCTGGTCTCCAGATAAGCAAACATACAAACCTATGATATACATGTGTGCACAGTACCCACACATACACAAATTTGATTATTTCAGGTGTTCAAGTGTTTTAGTATTCAGAGATACAATATTTCATTATTCTTAGGCAGGTAAGTCAGCACAAACACTGTAGGAGAAACTGCTAATTATTTGAAAATATTTTTCATTCTTTTTTTTCTCAGTAATAATGCTGAGTTCATGGCCAAACATAGTAAAGATCACTTTTCCCAGTTTCCCAGTTTTGGTCAAAGGGTGTGTGCTGGTTTCCCGTCGTCTGGAAAGAAGGAACATCAGAACAGTCTGTAGGCAAGTCTGTGGGGGCATTTTCGTTATTAATGATTGACATGGGAGGATCTGTCCCACTGTGGGCAGTGTCACCCCTGGGCAAATGTTCCTGGGTTTTATAGGGAAGCAAGTTGAGCAAACCATGGGGAGTAAGTAAGTAATATGTAAACTATTATGACTCCAGCTTTGATGCCCATGGATACCTACACTAATCCCACCCAATACATCATCATGAAAATATTTCAAAAAGTCAGAGAAATATTGTCTGATCTGTCAGTTTGCTCTTCTAGTACATGATTTAAGTATGTACTAAAGTACTCATAATAATACCAAATACTTAAAATATCCCGAAAGTTCATAGATGGATAAACAGCTTCCTTGCGATGCTCTTATTTAATGAACTACTAATCTTAACCTCAGTCTTGAAAGCATCTATAAGCATGACATAACCCACAAACGTGCTGAATGAATTTCCAATCAGAAATCCTAAATAATCTGTTATTTGGAGTTATGTGCATATATGAGATTTATAAGCAAGAGTTACACAATACTAAACCCAAATTTGAGGATAATTATCTGAAGAGTAGAAATGGGGGAGGAACTCAATCAGGGAGGCCACGGTGTAAACTTCAAAGAGATCAGCAAGGCTCTGTTTTTCTAACAGTAAGTGCTGTGGATAGGGATAGTCATTTTCTTAATTTCATGCTTTACTCTCATGAATGTTTTAGATATTATTTTGAATGTGTGAAAAATTTTACAATTACTTCAGAAAAGCAAGCAGACAGGGTAAAGCAGTGCCTGGAAGTCAGTTTCTCTCTGGGAAGCAAGTGCATCTCTGGGCCATACAGGAGTTTAGCTATGACATTTATCCTTTAGCACAATTTATATGGCAGAATACTTCTTTCTCTGATTTTAAATATGTGAGCAATTTTTAAGAAACGGGCAAGGTTGCACAATATTACATTACAGAGGTCCTTCCAAAGCTCCTGCTGTAATCAGTGGCATTAGAACCGCCTGCATCACTGCTCCTACGTTGCTACCATCTTCTCTCCACAGATGTACCAGGTGCTCTGTACCCTGATGGTTAAGTAACAGTTTTCTGTCATGGTTTAAGACAAAATTTCTACACAAGGTCTTGTTCTGTAGACTAATGCCCTCAACTGGTGGATCCTCTGTGGATGGTTCTAGAAACTTTAAAAGGCAACTAGTGAATAGAGGCTAAGTACCTGGTCCAAAAAAGCATAGCCTGAACCCTTCAGAAACTGTAAGTCAAATATAAAACAAAATCCTTGATTTCTTTAATATGTCTGTAACAGTCATAGAAAGCTAATAAATATATTTCATTATCTCAGTCCACAACCACCCAGTGAGGTGGACTTGTGTTAGTCTTTTATGAGAGCTGTCAGAACCAGGGTTTAGCATTATGAACAAACCAAAGTTCTCATAGTTAAGAAATGGCTGTCATTCCCTAGGTTCAAATGCAAACCTGTTATGCATCCTATTTGCTATTCTGTTGGCTTGATTTCATATATGACTATTTCGACTTCCTTCCTTCAATTGTAGAAATGGGTACCATGGCTTCTCTGAAGCAGTGTTGACAGGGATGATTTAAATGAGTAACTGAAAAGGAAGAAAAGAGTGAATATATATATGACTAATGACTGATAGTACTTCTGAGAGGATGGAGGATGAAGCACAGAGAAGATATGCAGGACATCCCAAAAAATTGAGGGCGAAATGATCGAAAAGATAAGACAAATTAAAACCCGAGGACTAGGCATAAAGGAGAAAAAAAAGAAAGGAAGAAAGGAAGGAAGGAAGGAAAGAAGAAAGAAAGGAAGGAAGGAAGGAAGGAAGGAAGGAATGAAGGAAGGAAGGATCAAGAGAGTGAACAGAAAATAATAAGGCCATACTAAAATATTTATTTTTTTTTCCCCAGAACTCTCCCTCCTCACTTTGAAATAGGTGTTTCATCTTCTGAAATGAGTTGGATAAATACGAAGAAAAGGTTGAAGAGTAATTTGAAGTCCTCAGAGCAAACACCAGGACAGACTGTTTTATCCTTGTAAGCCTTTCATCCAGGAAGCTTTACAGTCTCATGGTTTGGGCAGTTGTTACACCTGCAATGATAATAACTACCTAGCTGGTGTTCACCTGTTGGTAGAATGTATGTGCTTATAAGTTTGCCATGATAATACCATTAGGATCACACATTAATTTGAGTGAATCCATTTGTTAATCTGCAAAAGTAAAGGTTTCCTTCTATCCTTAGACCTTAATGTATTTGGGGCTCCTGCTTGGACGTGCCTCCTCACAAAGTACTTTTAGGCCCCTTCTCGATTTGAGTTCCGTATATACGAATATTTTAGCTGTGCATTTGAATGCATATATCACTGGTATATGTAGACATTTCCATGGGGTGTGAAAACACAGATCCTTAGGGTGGGAACATGACAGTTTGTGCTTTCAATTTTTGTTTTAAAAATAGAGTATGTACCTACTAATTAAGGGGAGGATAATTTTGGTACTGTTGGTTATCAGGTAGAGGAGGTGGGAGAATTCTTTCTCTGAATTCAATGATGTAGGTTTGGCCACAGGACCTAGTATCTATGTGCATTATGTGTATTATGGTAATCCTCATGCATTATAATTCATTTAATCCTTTTTATTTTAATGGCGTGTTACAAATGTTGGGGATGAGAGAAAGGAAGGAGACAGAGTACAGGGAACATTTCATTTAGCTTCCTAAGGCACACCAGGCCCAGAAAAGTCAAGTGCCTATTCAGATGCCTGGGAGTCAGGAGAATTCATCCAGATGGGGAATGGATAACGTATGGGAGGGTAGAGGGAAGCTGCAGAACAGTGTCTGATGCTGCAGAAAACTTTCTCAGTCTTCTTTTGAAAAGTTCAAAGTTGTCTTGGTCTAACTAATGAGGAATATATTATGATGAAAAATGCCTGTGAATGTTTTTGTTTGTTTTCTCAAAAACTGCACAATGAAAAGAGAGGTCAAAGCAAGATTAGTGCTCTGAATAACTATTGTGAGAGTGTCATAATAAAGCTCTTTAACTGGGCTTTATGTTATCTTCAAAAGCCCTCAAGGGGAATTCTTTCGTTTGTGTTTTCAAGATACTCAAAGGATTCTGTCCTTTGTATGAAAACTATTTTGCTTATTTCTGATGCACTGATTGACCTGATCCTACTGAAGTAGTAGCAGTGTGAAGCCACTTCCAGCTTAAGTCTCATTTTCCTAATTACTGCTCTTTCTTTTCTTCTGACTTCATTGTTATGCTCCATAGTATCTTGCTAGCTCTCTTCAACACTTTTGGTGACTTAGACATTTCATTAACTAGTCCACTAACTTTTTGTTACAGATACTAACAACACCTTGGAGATTGCCACCACTCATCAGGTTTGCAAATGATCAATTTGATTGTAAGCTGCTTAAGAGGAACTTTCATAACGCATCATATGCTAAGCAATAAATAACTATTCAAATGACAATAAATGCTGGCAGGGATGTAGGGAAAGAGGAATTTTTTCATTGTTATGGGAATTAAAATTTCATTGTTATGGGTGTTGTCACTATAGAGGTTAGTTAGTGTGAGGTTTTCTCAAACAACAACAAAAATAGAAATACCCTAGGACCCAACTTTACCACTCTTGTTCATATACCAGGACTCAAGGTCAAAACACACCACGGAGATACTTGCATTTCTACACTTATTGTTACACTGTTCACAATAGCTAAAAATTGCAGAAGAATTGATAAAGAAAGTGCGATACATACATATATATATATATATATATATATATATATATATATATACACACACACAATGGAATTTTACTCAGCTGTAAAGAAAAAGCAAGACAGGATATTTGTAGGGAGATGAGACTACCTAGTGATTATTTAATTAAGTAAAATAAGTGAGACTCAAAAGACAAATGCTGCATGTTTTTACACATATGTGGACTTTAGGTGTGTGCATACGCACGCATGTGTTTGTGTAGTGAAAGGGGTTAGTGAGACTGGCAAAATGAATTTTAGGTAAGAGGAAGAGAAGAGTAAAATGGAGAATAATGGAATCCATGTGTCGTGAAAGCAAAAGCAGAACCATTTGCAGGAAGAGAAAGGTGACCAGCAGGAAGGCATTTGGGGGCTAGGAGAGGACATTGCAGAGGGGCAAATAAGAATAAAGTAAATTATTTATGTATATAAAATCCCATAACGAAAGCTATTATTTTGTATGTTAACTTAAATATAAAAATAAATTGATATTGTTCAATAAAGAGTGAGAAATCAAATGCTAACATTGGTTTACTAGAAATGGGTCTTTCTCAAAGACATATTCTATTTCCATATCTTATGACTACATTTGTGAAGGCATATTTTATGAAACATTCATGCCTATATAAAAGTATATGTCATAAATTCTATGTATCCAGTAGATAAAGCTGAATTAAATAACTTACAAATGTACGTTTTATTCAACTTAGGACAAGACTCAGAAAACTCTCGCAGTGGGGGAAAATCTCTGATTTATGACTATAATTAATAACTTAGGTTCTCATTATTTGGACAAATCTTAAAAGTTGAATTTAATAATTGAATTTAAGTTAATAAAGAAGATTCAGAGAATTACCAAAACTAATATTAACATTCAGCACTCCTAAAGAAATTTTAAGTTATGAGGGGTAAAAATGATAAAATTAAGTCAGACTACTTAGAGAACTTGCGGAAGTAAATCATGTGACTCTAGAAAGCAATGCTGAAAACAAAAAGTTAGAACTGCCATTCAAAGGAGATGCAGGAAGCAGAGAACTAGAGCTGTCACTCAATGGAGGGAGCAGGGAACAAAGAGATAGGGTTGCCACTCAAGGGACAGGGCAGGGAGCACAGAGCTAGAGCTGCCACTCAAGGGACAGGGCAGGGAGCACAGAGCTAGAGCTGCCACTCAAGGGACAGGGCAGGGAGCACAGAGCTAGAGCTGTCAGGCTAAGAGAACAGTCCATTAAAACCCAGGAATTTCCTTTATGTATGCATGTATGTATGTATGTATGTATGTATGTATGCATGCATGCATGCATGCATCTATCTATCTATCTATCTATCTATCTATCTATCTATCTATCTATCTATCATCTATTTATCTGTTTGTTTTGCATGTAAATTGTACTTAAATGAAGGAACTAAGTAAATGATATTCTTATTAGCATCTAATATGTCATTAATGATTTTGCCCTGATATTATGTTTTCAGTGAATCCAGGGGTCAAGTTGTTTCTCTGAAAGAACAACATCATTTAAAGTGTTTAGACTGGGCTGATGAGTTGTCTTGGTTGTTCATATCATATACACACAGATGCGCACACATATTCAAAATTAAAAATAAAATAAATCTTTAAAATGGGTTAAGGTTTGAAACACTGACTTTCACCTTGAACAAATATAGAAAGCAATGCTACTTGTAGTAATTAATGAAGCCCCACACATCAGCATATTTCCTCATAAATGTTTGAAAACAGTAGATAAGCAATAGAATAATTGGGAGGATTCCGCATGGTAATGCCAATTGCTCACTTTATTTTGAATTATATGTTATTGTCTGCTGGAGTCCTCACTAAGTGTTCATAGAGAACAGTGAGAAGAGAGGACATTATTGGTAAAGAGGATAGAATGAATAAGTGAATTGGGACAGGCAGAAGGACATGTTATAGTCTGAATGCAGCATTAGATCTTTGAAAGAGAGAGAAGGGAGCTCTGTCTGGAAATGTGGGACATCAGCAGATGGTGGAGGGTGTTAAATGTTATTTTAAGGAGTTTGGATCTTATTCAATGGATAATAAAAGGCAGTTAAACATTGTGGAGTAGTAGAATGACATGATTTAAATTGTACTTTAGCAAGATTAATTTGGCAGCAATCTATAAGGACAGATTAGGGATGAGAAGGGGTAAATGTGGAAAGTCCTTCTAGGAGAATAATGCTGTGAAGGAACAATGATGTCTTGAATTGGATTGGTAGTGAAGGTAAAAAAGATAATAAGTTCAGGTTTGATATATGTTCTTTAGGTAGATTCAGTAAGATTTGATAATGAAAGCTATTAAGGGAGCAGAAAGAAAGAAAGAAAAGCTGTTTGGAGCCTTTATAACCTGGGCATCTTGTAGCATTCCTGAACCATTCAAAATTTTAGCACTGGATTATGGGATCCGTTTAGGAAATTTTGTATCTGAGATACAATCATGTGATGCATCGAGGGATTTTATGGCAAGATATTGTAAATACAGGCCTGGAACTGGTAAGTCGGCATTAGCATTTTCTGATCTATACTGATGCAGGCAGCAGAGTATTAAAGCAGAACTCTGTAGATATCTTACAGTTTGAAAACTAAGGGTGAGCTGAAGTTAGCCAGATGGTGATGTTCTCTGACCAGTGAGCTTCAATGAATCTGTAAGTGCCAAAGTCTAAAGAATGCAAAAAAGTTCAAAGATGTGGCAGAGGAAGAAGAAAATGGTCAATATACAATGACTGAGATGTTTCATTCAAGACAAAATGTATGTAATAATCCTCTGTACACTGTGACTATATATTACTCTTATTGGCTAATAAAGAACTGACTGGCCAGTAGCCAGGCAGGAAGTATAGGCAGGGCAACCAAACTAAGGATATGAGGATGAAGAAGGGTAGAGTCAGAGGAGTCTCAAGCAGATGCAAGGAGACACAAGAAGAGCATGCCATACTGAGAAAAGGTACTAAGACATGTGGCAGAGTATAGATAAGAAATATGGGCTAATTTAAATGGAAGAGCTAGCTAGTAACGAGTCTGGGTTTGTTGAGGAGGTTGTTCCCAGCTGCCCAGACCCAAAATAATCACACAGAAACTATATTAATTAAAACACTGCTTGGCCCATTAGCTCTAGCTTCTTATTGGCTAACTCTTATATTAATTTAACCCATTTACATTAATCTGAATATCACCACATGACAGTAGCTTACGGGCAAAGTTTTGTCATGTCTGACTCTGGCGGCTCCATAGCGTCTCCCTGACTCCGCCTTTCTTCCTCCCAGCATACAGCCTACCTTTCCCTGCCTACCTTAAGTTCTGCCTTGCCATAGGTCCAAAGCAGTTTCTTTATTCATTAATGGTAATCACAGCTGGAAAAATAAAGTCCACTTAACAAATAAACATTTTTGAAGTCATCAAATTATCCTACTTCTCTCAAAACAGAGATTTCTAAATCACAAACCATATTTGGTGACTTCTGCAATAGTCTACACATTGACTTCTCAAGAAACCCTTCAACAATAAGTTCCTTTCTTCCCATTTCTCCTTCTCTCTTTCTTCTCTCCCTATCTTCTTTCCTAAGATTACATTTCAGCAGTTTATTGCCACACATTCCAGTGATTCCAATTATGAAATAAGTAAAGAGGCCAAAGTAATGCATTAGAAAAATATTCTTGGGGTACTGGAGAGATGGCTCAGTGGTTAAGAGCACAGGTTGCTCTTCCAGAGGTCCTGAGTTCAATTCCCAGCACTCACATGGCAGCTCATAGCTGTCTGTAACTCCAGTTCTAGGCCATTTGACTCTCACACCAATGAATATTAATAATAATAAATTAAAAATAATTTTTTTAAAAAAGGAAAAATATTTTTATTATTAAAGTCATCCTATATTATTTATGAAATTAGAAGATATAAAGGTAGAAACAATGAGTACTTTTTCTGAATGGTCTTGGAAATGAAATCCCCAAAGACCGAGTTTTGAAAATTGAAGGGTAAGGAGATTAGAGTTATGTCCTTCACATATCTATGCCCTTGGGAAAACTTTTGTAGCTCATAGGTCTGTTAAACATTGGTTTCTGGAAGAAATTATCATTCACAAGATTCACTAATGTATCAGATTATCATTTGATAATCACAGCAATGGCAAAAGGCAACCATAATCCCCATTTGTAGATAAGAAAGCTCTAGGTCAGAGAGGGTGAGTGACTTGCTGTCCTTGACCAAGCTCTTTCACATTGTAAATAACTTTTCATATCATGACTGTAAACTATCATTGGTATTTGCCTATAAAACTTAAAAAAATCAAAAATAATTTTCTTTTATAATGGGAATGAGAAAAATAAGGAGGAATTAATCTCTGAATATCAAGATTGCTAACAGTATACTTACTGTGTAACTACTCCATATTGCTATGGAGTATAATACTATGTAAATCTTACATTTCACAGATCAAAAAAAGGTAGTTAAGACTAGAATAAAAGACTGGTTTTAAGAAGAAGAAATGAAAGAAGTAAAGGAAGACGATGATAAAAAAGATGAAAGGGGATGAAGAAGAGAAAGGTAAGAGAAAGAGGAAGAGGAGGAGAAAAAGGAGAAAGAAAGGAAGGGGGAAAGGGAGAAAGGAAGGAGAGGATGGAGGGAAGAGGAGTATGAGGTGGAGGAAGAACAATGCAGAGAAGAATTAGGGCAGACCTCACCTACAGCCTCACTTTGGTCTTATAGATGGCATCTTGTGCTGTTATGCCTCTACAATGCAAGATGAGGTGAAGACCATTTTGATTTTCACCATTAGTAATGAACTAATGGTGACTGAATTTAACTGAAATCAAAGAACTTAGATAAGATCCATAAGTCCACTATTTTAAGAATAGAGAATACAATGCTTTAAAATAGAAGCAAAACAAAACAATGCAATTGAGCTTTATGAATTGAAGCCAGAGAATAAAACATGAATATATGAACACTGGAAAGGCAAAATGGGATCACTATCTGCTAGCAGAAGTGGGATACTTAAAATACATGGGTAGAGACATAGGCATGGTGAAGAAGGGCTCAAATAGGAGAAAGAGATTTTGAAAAGGGAATCTGGTGCTACTGGGGCATCTCCATCACTTCTAGGTAAAGTTTAGCTTGAGCTCATATGTGTTTTGGGAAGGGAAGGTTGAAGAGGTAGTTGGGAAGGTTTACTGTTGATGTCTAAATGTTCTAGTTGAACAGTGGAAGGAAGTGGGAATAAACTAAGATACATGGGATTTATAACTTTGGAGAAAAAAAGTGTACCAGTGCTATAATGACCAATATGAAATGTCTACCAGATAGAAAGTGTTAGTTATAAGTATCTACTAGCAGAAGTGGTCATTCAGTGGATATTAGAAAATATGTCTGTGATGGCTTTATGTCTTCCTTTAAAAGCACCCTCAGACCTACGAATATAAGTCAAAGTTAGGCAGTGGCTGCTTCTAGAGTGAGGGTTTAGAACATTGTTTCTCATATACCCTTGGAGCATGCTTCCAGGAGAGACAAATAAATCTTTGGTCCTTAAAGTCTCCAGAATAAAGTGGAACCCCATTGAATGGAAGGACTTCATAAATAATTATTCTGATCACCATATACCTGGTTTCTCTAGATAGAGGACATAAATAATTCCTTCCAACTATGGTGTATCTTTTGTCAATACAAATACCTCTTCATAAGCAGATATTTAATAAATGCAAATGAATATTAAAAAGATTGATGTTCTTTGATGAGGCTTATGGTTTTGCTGCCTAAAGAAGCCCTTTAATAACTAATATACCTGTTTGACTATTTTCTTTATATAGTCTAATAGGTTTAAATTCATGTACCCTTAGTACTATTGTTTTATTTCCTTTCATCCTTCATTAAAATTTATAATGTATAAATTTTATGTATGTATAAAAGATATGTATCAGAAGTTTCATTACATTTTTAAAAGTTTATCCAAGGTCTGGGAAAGTATGTGACATATGGGAAAATGTTTTTGTCTGAATCCTTGACATCCTCTTCCCTATTAAAATGATTCTTTCATTTAAACTGTAATTTTTTATTAGTTTCATAAGAATGCAAAATTATGAATTCCTCTATTAAGTGTAGCTGTTGACATAGTTTTGATAGCTTTAAAATTTCCCACAGTTCTCTGAACTCCTAAAACGCTAAAGCTTTCTAACCCTGATTTACTTTTCATCTGTATAGAAGTAAAATAAGGCCGTAGTAATTTCTAGTTTGAAGTTTGACTTTTCATTAGTCTGGGAAGAAAATATTCTTAATTTCTAAGAATTCCGGGACTTTAAGTAGCAGGACACGCTAATATGTTTATTTTCAGAGTTCCTTCAATTCTTTTTTTCATAGAACCATAATGGAACACATTGAAAATAGCAGTTTGGCTTATAGAGCTCTTGTCACCTTGCATAATTATTGGAATCTTTGGGTTATTATCTGTGTGAGATCTTTTGATATTCAACCACCTCTCTTTTCCATTTAAAGGAGACCTTAGTCCTGTGACTTCAGAAAGGACAAACCCGAAGGTCCCAGCTGCCTCTTCTTTTATCCCCTAATCTAACTCATCTCACTCACCTCCTAAGGCCACGTAGCTTTTGCTGCTCTCTGTTGCATGAAGTGGCCTTTATGCTTCAGAAAATTTAAAGGTCATTTTCCCTTCTTTGAAATCTCACTACATTTTGTTACTTACAGTGCCAGTTCCAGTAAAAGCAAACAGAGGGGTGAATTGTCATTTCGCCAGTGATAACCAGAGCTGTGAGGAGTATGTCGAAGAGGCTTTTCTCAACCTGAGGTTACAGTTCCTTGGTCCCAGGTTGAGCTCTCTTCTCATTTAAACTCCATAAACTATAGCGCCACAACAGCACGGCACTCCTGGTGTGAAATGAGTGTTGCACCATAAGAAGCTGTCGTATTATGGAAAATACATCTAAAAAGAAGCAAGCCCAAGGGTCAAATAAGATGCAAAGGAGACAGGAGTTTTGTGCTATCCTGCCCTCCAAAGCTAATTCTCAGAAAGATGGCAGGAAGCTAATGCCCACTAAGGATTCATAGCCAAATTCCTTATGAAACAATTCATTAGATGGTTATACAAAGCTGGGACTTTTGCAATAAAAAGAAGGTAATAGGGATTATTATAAATCCATTTTGGGGGGTTTGCTTTTTCCCATCATTGACAGTGTGACTTTATAAAAAAAATTATAAATCTTCTAAAGCCACAAAATGCCTTTTTTCAACCCTATTAACCCTTCAATTTATTGTGGAATTGCCCTCTATCCATTATTTTATGATCTTATTACATATCTCATTGCTACCTTTCATCTATTCTCTAACACCAGCAGGTTACTAGACATATGTAATGAATACTGATTGGATAGTATCTACATGATATCATGGTATGAATTATGATTGGCTAGTCATTCAGAAGCAGGAGGGCCACTTGAATTGGATTGTCCCAGTCCTACTTATTTGTTCTGTTGCTGTGATAAAATTGCTGACAGAAGCAATTTATGGAATGAAGGATTTATTTTGGTTTATAATTTGAGGGTGGAAGCTATCACGGTGGAGATGTCAGGGTGGCAGGGGTTTGAAGCATCTGGTCACAATGCATCCACAGGTAGGCTTTCTCCTTTTCTTGAAGCCCAGGATCCTATTCCAGGGAACAGTGTTTCCCCATATGGTAGAGTTTTCTATTGCACTTAGCCTCATCAAGAGAATCTCTCAGAGGCGTGTGAAGAGGCCGAGCTAATCTAAACAAGCCCTCTTGGCTTGTCTGGAGGCTTGTCTCCAAGATGTCTCTAGGTCATGTCTGATCGACAAATTTAGCAACTGCAGTGTCTTAATCAATATTGTCCTGAGTTCTCTTATGTCTTCACTGTGACAGACTATGGCGTCCAACTACTAATTTCTGAGAGCAGTACTAAGCAATACTACAAACAAACAAAACTAAATCTGCTTATTCCAATTCTAAGAAGTCTCCCTGCCCCCCTTTCTTCTTCCAACGTTCAAGGCAGAAATCCATCTATGAAATTTATCTTATTCCTTCTATGGTACCTTTCTCTCTATAGCCTCATAAGAAAGCTTGAATATCCAGAAAGAAGCTCAGTTTCTGTGTGAGCAGGTATGCAGCAGTGTTGATAACTCAGCCTTTGGCAGTGTAAAAGTATGAATTACAGGTCCAGTGTGCACAGACTTTAATCATTTGTGCCACGGGAAAATAATTTTTTCATTAGAAAAGAAAGTTGACTTGGAGAATGGATTTTGACATTTTTTATTCTGAAGGAAAGAGAGACAATAAGGAAAGAAACTTTTACAGCCAAGAAATCAGGAAAGCAAGTGCAGGAAATACAGATGGCATGATTCTGGCTCAGGAACTGTTTGATAAGTCCTCTCTTCCTAGACTACATGCTGAGCACCCAGTCATTGGATTTCTGTGATGAAAATTTGCCAAATTGCTCACAATTTTTTTTTTGGTGAAAAAGCCGAGGCCACAGTCAACAGTAAGATCCTGAATGTCCTCAATGTCCACTCCATCTTAATCTGGCTGAGTTATCAGGTAAAGCTCCTTCCCATGCTTCTTGATCCCCTTTTCTGTGATTGTCTGTAGTTCATTTCTAACCCCTTCTCCACCTCCCGTCTGAGCTTGGAAAACTTCCCCCAGCCTCTTCAATTACCAGCAGTAGGGATTGTGTTTCTCCTTTTATCTGCCTCATTGTCACAGCCAGGGCTTTTTTTTTCTTCTCCTGGATTTTTTTACTTTTAACTTCTTATCCTTTCTGTTTATCTGCCTGCCACAGTCTGTGCTGGCTTCAGCCTCCCCTCACCCCTCCCCACCCCAAGCCAGTGGGCACACTGCTGTCTCTTTTCTCTGTTTTAACCAATCATTGCTACAGAGACTCTTTTTTTTGTTTATCCAGTCATACTGCAAAAGTATGAATAGCTTGCCAAAGAGGTCAGTTGAGAATTTATATGAAAATGTTGCCATGCAAATTCAAACTTTTCTAGATTCCACTCCTTTCTTGATGCCTCCACCAATATAAAAATACAGTTTTTAAAAAGCCCAAATTAAAAGCCACCTTTTTCAGACACCTAAAAGGAAAATGTAGTGGCTCACTATAGAAAAATCTCAACATTCGTGTGGTATTTAGCAGCATCGATGAAGAAATGACTAAGTTGTGAAGTGCATTCTGATTTTGGATTTTATGATCTGCAGTAATAAGGTTTCTGATAAGCATGAGTGTAGCCAGTAACTAGTCATACAGAGCACAGCCCATAAGGAATATTTTCCAGGAAAAAAAATTAGCACCCTACATCCACAGCAAGATACAGAGGGAGAAAATGGGACACATGAAAAGGCAGAACTTGGCAAAACCTGCCAATTATTAAATTATGAATGGCTTCTCAAATTGGATTTTCAGAGATAAGTTCTGGTTAGGCAAAAATGTCTGACTTTGGATGCGTGCAAGGGCGAAGCCAGAGCGTGCTGTGTGTGTGCAGTAAGGCGGGGATGCTAAATGCAGGCAGTGGGAGACTACGGATGGTGTTGAAATGGAAATGACATATGGCAGGGCTGTGTTATAGAACAATCACTTGACAGCAGTGTGAAAAACAGAGCGGAGGAATGTCAGACAGGAGGTGGGTAGTCCAACTAGGAGGCTCGAGCAACCATCTAAACAAAGCTGAAGAGATAAAAAGCCATAAGGAGAACTCCCAACATTTCAAGGGACATTTACAGTGCAAGCTTAGAGACATTTGGACAGGGGCACCAAGTAAATGGAAAGGGCCTGGGATAGATAGGGACAGTTCTTACTTGTGGAAAAGAGGGTGCAAAGATTCAGGAGTAAAAGTGGGTATGAATGAGAAATAGTTGTTCAGCTTTTGGCATATTAAATGCAGGTTTATTTGGGTGAATTACAAATTTCTCTTTCTCTCCTCCCTCCATCTCTCTCTCCCTCCCTCCCTCCCTCCCTCCCTCCCTCTGTCCCTCTCTCTCTCTCTCTCTCTCTCTCTGTGTGTGTGTGTGTGTGTGTGTTTGTGTAATTTTGGGTGTCAACCTACGATACAGGTATGAGCCAGAACTTTTATTGAATGAGATCATTCAAGGAGAGTAGCTACAATATGAAAGATGGTTTACTTTCACGCATCTTACAACAGTTAAGTACTTAAGGGTCCACACTATATATGAGGGATTAAGGAGATATGTGGGCACAGCTGAAAGGAAGAAGGGGCCTTGTCCAAACAATCGTGTGTCCTCTTATGCATTTAATATGTAGTTTTATATGATTCCTGCTAAGGACTTAATAAATTATGGAGACTGGGTGTAACACCTAGGGCAATGGAAAGTAATTTCTCATCTAGCTCCTCTGAAGAGTAAACACCATCGGGATGCATGGCAGCATGGTTGGCAAGGCAATGCATGTGCTGCAGTGGTACCATGGCTAAGCGTGTGAGGCTTCTACCCAGGTTTGGGAAAAGGGATGAATTTTAGTCAAGTGAGAAGCGTGCTTCCCAGAAAGAGAGTGGTATCGTGAGGGGAGCCTTGAGTACACATGGGAAGGGTTGAGAAGAGGCCAACGTGGGCTGAGCTTACAACATACAGGCTTTTGGAAGCAGCAGTGAGGGGATACATTTTGTGGTGAAGTTATGGCTGCCAGAGGGTTTTCGATTACAGATGATTCTGGTCACTTGGAAGAAGGTTTGGTTATAGAGATCCTGACAATATGAAAAATTCAGGGCTGATTGTAACAGTCACTGCTGAATATCTCAGGCAACAAAATATCAGTACCAGGAAGAGAACACTGATGTAATGACACTGTCCAAGACGGCACTCGTCTAGTAGTAGGTTGATGAGCCTTTGAAAAGTTAGTAGCCGTTTAAGAACTAGATATATTTCCAAAACAGAAAACAGCAAAAGACAGCTGGACAATACTTAATGGTGAGACACATGGTGAGGAATGGGTAGTTAGGTGCACAGTCACTGTGAAAAGATCAGACAGTAGGTCCTAAAACTGACATAGACATGATGACTCTAGAAAAAACAGTCTCATGGGACCACCATTCCAAATGCAGTCTTTCATTGACTGAAAATGGCTTCTGGTGCACGACTGTATGTAGTAAATGTGCATTTCACTTGTGCATTTCTGTGCTGCTATAGGCTATCTTGGTAACCAGTCTCAAAGATGGCTTCAGCAGTGCTGTGTTCTGGTACTTATACATTAGAGTCATGTGTGCTAGGGCTGGTGTGTATGACCAAACAGTATGGGAGAATGATGGCATGTTACTTTCTGGGTATACTAGCTTAAGACCTTCTACAGAATCTGATTTTTCATGGTCCTTTTGGTCGTGTATCAAAAGATTTAGCACTGAACCATTTTCCTGGCCCTACCCTTCATTTCTTTCAGAGAAAGGCTTTAAGGAAGCCTTGCTGGGAGTGGCTCCATAGAAATGTTCGTTTGGAGGAAAGTCAGGCTCCCACGTGTAAATGGAGGCAGAACTTTCCTTTTGTCCTGACCTCCTGATCCCAAATAATCACACAAAAACTTATGTTAATTATAGAATATTTGGCCTCTGTCTTAGGCTTATTATTATTATCTAGCTCTTACAACTTAAATTAATCAATTTCTATTAATCTACATTTTGCCACATAACTTCATCGCTTTACCTGTTCTCTAACACATCTTGTTCCTCTGGTGGCTGGTTTGCATCTCTTCTCTTTTCTCTAACCCTCCTTGTCTGAGTCCTCAGTTTGATTGTTCCACTTAACCCCATCCTGTGTTTCCATAGGCCAAACAGCTTTTATTATTAACCAATGGGAATGATACATATTCACTGCATACAGAAGGATCATCTCACAGCACCACCAAACTTCTACAGGTATTGGGTAAACCTGGAACTAGAGTCTCCAGCTCTGATTAGTTCTTCTGAGTTAGTTATAGTGGCATTTAATTTGTATTTTAATAAATACAGCTTGTCTGAAGATCAGAGAGTAAAACAGCCCCACTGGTCAGCCTAACAGACCAGGCACTGGTGACACACACCTTAATCCCAGTAGCCATACTAGTTGCCATAGAAACTGGGCGGTGCATGCCTTTAATCCTAGTGATGCAAACCTTTAATCCCAGCCCTAGAAAGGATTATAAATGGGAGGAGACAGCTCTCAGTCACAGTCTCATTCTGAGATTCCTGAAGGCAGGATTTCCATTTCGAACTGAGGTCTAGGTAAGAGGCAGTGGCTGGTTGTTTTGCTTTTTGGATCTTCATGTTGGATGACAGGTTCTTTCTCTGAGTCTTTATTAATTGTTCTTCAGTTAGTAGCCTCAGCTGTTCCACTCACAAAGGCTGTGACAAAGAATTGCTCGGGTATCCTGGAGCTCACAGCCACTTAGAGGTAAACAAACTCCTGGTTAAGATGCTCACTTCTGGATCAGTTTGTTACACAGCAGTATGAAACTAACTAATAGATGAGCAAGGGAGATGACTGACAATTTTGAGATTAGAAACCAAAGTAAATAATGTCCAGAAATTTAGGCTTTGAAAAGTGTAAAAGCCAACTGCTTCTTGATTCCAAATTGTAAGAAATGGGGGTTTTAAAAGACTAAAAGTGACAAAAAAATCCATAAAACCTGTTCATTAATTAAAGAACTCAGGGAAAAGATCATGTTATTGGTAGAGCCTGCATAGCAAGCGTTAAGCTGGTTGGAAAGGTGATGCAGGGTTTAGGAATCAAAGAATGTAAAACACACTTGAGAACAATTCCCAAAAGGAGCACCGCGCAGAGTTAATGGTACCTGCCACCGATCACAAGCAAATGCATCAGCCTACTGAAAAGCATCACCAATATTGTGACCTCAATCTAAAACCAAGACTATTTAGGGGTGATATAAGTTTTTAGTTTCATCTAACTGAGAAATTATATGAAAATTTTTAATTTAAATTTTTTACATTTTTGAGAATACTTTACAAGTATACTAAATTTATATCATTTCCACCTTACCTATCTCTCCTATAACCGCTCCCATGCCATCCTCAAATTTTTGGTCTTTTAATTATTATTATTACATGTGTGCATGTGCTCACAGGAGCACACACACACACAGAGTCACACCCATACCATACTGAGTCCATCTTGCTAATATGTACAGGTGTTTATAGCTAACTATTTGGGATAGGATAGTTCTCTTGTCAAGCTGATCATCGCTAGAGAAAACTGATTCCCTCTCTCACCATTGGTTGTTTATAGTTCTTTATCTAGAACAAAAGCCTTGTGAAATTTCCCCCATATATGTTGGCATGTTTACTGGTAGTGTCATTATGTAGGTTTTATTTGAATTACCACACTGCAGAAATTTCACCGATGTACCTTCTAAGGCATGACTAGAAGGCACTATCTTGCAGTAAATATCCTGTTATTAGGTCTCTTCACCCTTGTCTTTTACAATTTCCCCTGAGCCTTAGGTGTAGGCTTGTGTTATAGATGTACCAGTTTGGGGTAGACATCTCTCAACCACCTTATTTTCTCTGCATTTTTACCAGTTATGGATCTCTGTAATGACCTTCACCTGCGTTAAAAAGAAGCGTCTTTGATGAAGGATGTAATATATTACACTTCTCTGTGGCTATAAGGATAAGTTTTTAGAATATAGTTAGGAATATTTTGGTTTAGAAAAATGGTTAGGTTCTGTGGAACTCTCTGGTCATGGGTAGTTAGTTAGGTTTACAGAATAAGACATGAATTCCATCTAATTGTGTAGGGCTAATTTCCAATTAGAAAGCTGTTGGTTACTTCCAAGATAAAAGAGATACTACTGACCATTGGGGGGATATCTTTCCAGGCTATCTATATCTGTATCTGTATCTAGATCTGTGTATGTGTGTGTGCACACGTGCACATGTCTGTGTGGGTGTATGCCAGATGTGTGAAGGTACCCATGGAGGCTGGAAAGGGCATCCAACTCCTTGGATCTAGAGTTACAGACATTTGTGAGCTGTCCAATATGGGTCCTGGAAACCAAACCCAGGTCCTCTAGAAGAACAGGATGTATTCTTTCCTGCTGAGCTATTTCTCTAGCCCCTTGATATATATTTTGAAACTCTTGGAAATTATGAGAAAACAATGAAGCAAAGAAGTATAGCCTCTGAGAGGAGTATATTTCTAAGTTCCTACTTCAGATATGATGAAGGAATTGTAGGTAAGTGATAAACCCTATTCTCTACAGGGGAAACTTAGGGGAACAACTTAGAGAAAAAAAATGAGCAAGAACATAAAATCCAAAACTGACACCAATCATATCTTACTATTAGATTAATGGGGATCTTTTTTAATGATCAGTGAAATCTTGGAACTGCTTCGAAACAAGGATCAATATGTACCTCCCATTCATCCTTTTGGCCAGTAGGAGATGGGCAACTCATTTTTTTTGCCTTTTCATGTATTGAACCTGCGGTGGGGGGAGGGGTACATTTGGTCTTCATGGATAAAAGCTGTGCATTTGGGGGATGACTGTGGAATCTGAAATGCATCCAGCTACTATCGTTCATCCTTTGGGAAGAAAGCAATGATATCCCATTAGAAAAGAGTATGGGGTTCTCTGGAGGCCATCTGGATGACTACAGCAGACAAAGTGTTTTGTCTGCCAGTCTATCAGTTCTTCCTGAGCAGAAGCAAGATCTCATTTCTGAGCTCCCTCTGTCATGAGATAAGACAACAAGAATGAGGTCTGTCTAATGTACTGTGAGGATAAATGGAGCTTTTCTTCCATCTGAGGTAATTATAATAATGCCATCACTGACCTTTCTCTCTTTCTTAACTCAATGTGTTTTCAGACCTTGAAGCGACAAGGCAGAGAAGAGTGGTAGAATTAAGACTATAACACTGTGGTAAGTGTGCTTTCATTCTAGCAAACAGTGGATGCTTACCATTGTATTTCGTGATGTCTATGGGTATTTCAAGGACTTTAACTCAGGATGAGTTAGTCTTGCTGATATAAATCCCTTTTCATTTTCTTCTCTACCTTGTATAGGAGCAGTAGAAATATCCAAGAAGTGGCTAGAACTTGCTTGGACCAACATTAAAAAATTTAAGAAGGGGCTGGCAGTTTTGCTCAGTAGTAAACAGTTTGCATAGCAAGATGAAAGCCCTGGTTGTGGTCACCAGGATTCCCCACAAAAAAATATTAGGAAATATTTAAGAGATAATATACATTTATATATTTCTTGGCATAATTCTATATCGATACAGCTGCTATTCCATGACTAGTCAGAATGTATTGTGCTGTGTATGAACTATGGGCTACCTCTCAAATAAAAGCTATGAATTGGGGCTATTAGAAATACTGTAAAACACATAAAAAATGTTAAAGACAGAATTTCTTCCTACACAATTGATGCTTTCTTCCCCTATTATTACATGTGCTGATAGAGTCTTTAAACTCTGTACATTCTCCCAGAAGGCCAGAGCACTCACTTTCCCTCTACACACTTCTAGATATAAGCATGCCTTATACATTTCGGGGTAGGAGGCATTGTCTCATGCAGGATATTCTTTTGATATCTCAAAGCTTAAATACAATAAGCACTAATCTCTTAATTGATGTCACATTATCTAATTAAGGAGTTTAGGAAAGAAAACACAAATATCTGCACAAACACATTCTTAATAAAAAGCATCAGAAACACTTATGTCAATTATAAACTGCATTTCTGCAACCGGTCACGGCCTTAGCTTTGTCTTTTTGCCTGGATTAGGCTGCAGTTTCCAATTGACTCTAAACACAGGACATGGCTGCTGCCTGCCTAATTGGCACTGTAACTGTTTATTCAAAATGTCACTCCCACTTTCTGTCAGGCCAGCTGTTTCAGGATGGTGGGGAACATGGTAACACAAGTGGATTCTATGATGTTTGGCCCACTGTCACACTTCTTTGTCTGTGAAATGAATTCCTTGGTCAGAAGCAATTCTTTGTGGAAGACCACTATAGTAGACAAGGCATTGTCTAAATTCACTGAGGACAGTTTTGGGACATTACAGGCAGGCAAGGCAAACCTATAAACTGAATTAATATCTACTCAAGTAAGGATAAAACATTGTCAATTCCATAGAAAAAGTGGTCCAAGGTAATTAACCTGCCACCATGTCAGTGGTTGGTCAGTCCCAAAAGTGGTGCCATATCTGGGCACATCCTTTGCCCATTTAGAGATATCTGTCCACATACTTCTTCTCCAATTGCCTTTCTCACCAATTTACCAATTACATTCTTTCCAAGTCCCTGACCATCTATCGTATCCATTGGCTACAGTCCATGAAACAATGAATGACCACACATCTGGCCATGTCTTCTTCCCCCCCCAAAAAAAAGTGTGACCATGCACACTGCCCAAAGTTCTGCCCACTGTGAAGATTTCCCTTCCCCAGTGTCTTTCAGGGTTTTCCCGGGAAAGATTGTTATGCTGCAGCTGTCCACTTCCGGGTGGAGCCTCCATAATGTGCAGAACCATTAGTGAACCAGGCCCTACCTAGTCATCTCTTCCTCTGTCAGCTGATCATGATGAACACCCCATGAGGCTATAGGTGAATGACTGGCAGCAGCAGACATATACCAGGAGCAGAAACCATCGACATTTGGGCTACTCCTTCATGTAACTCGTGTGTGCCTTCAGAACCCCTTCAAGCCCAATCACAAATACACTGCTTCCATTCGATAATAGGTTGCTGGTGGGCATGTCCTGCTTTATGGTTTGGTGGGTCAGATGACAGCCAGCTCAGGTCACATGGTAACTGAGTGGCCCATTGTCATTGAGCCCTAGTTGCAAGAGCTCTGAGCCCAATACAACAAATTGCATTTAATTTATCTGACTGAGCAGCAGTACCTCCATCCCTAAGTTCTGGCACAAGGGAAAGGGTGACAGCAAATCTCTTCACATGTGCTGATGCCCCTCTCACAATTTTGCATCTTATAGGATTAGTGAAGGGCGTGTCTTCTGTGCCTTCCCACTGTGGAGGATTAGGTTTTATACAGTGTACCCACTCTTGCACTGCGATTTCTGTGATCCTTAAAATCCCCTCATCCACAAGCAAAGGGATATCAGGTATCTATAACTCCTTTTCAGTAGCTTATTTTTGGTAAATGCTTCAGTCAACCCTTCAAGCAAACTTTTGTCACATTGTTTAATTTTACAAGATTCCATATTAAACCTAGAAACTCTACTCAGTGGTTCTATTTCAATAAACTCACTCTGATCTAGTTTTATGTTCCTTCCACCAGTTTCCCACAATCTTAAAATTCTTTCCCACACATATCCCCAGATTTCCACTTCACTGAATTAGAAAACTCATTGAGGTAAATCTGTAATCTGAAAAAATATCTACTTCAGTAAGGATAAAGCGTTGTCCTTTCCACACAGGAAGTGGTCGAATGTAATCGACCTGCCACCAGAATTCCAAAGAAGTGGACTTGAATGTCAGTGAAGGAATAGACTTGCCATTGAAAGCAAGAGCAAGCTGGCAAAACTGCAAGCTTCTGTTTTCCATGTGTTTTATACAGGCTGTCACCAGAAGGTGTGGCCCGGATTAAAGGTGGCTCTTTCTACATCGAGAAATCTGGATTAAAGGTGGGTCTTCCTACTTCAAATAATTTAATTAAGAAAAAAATCCTTTACTGGTGTATCCAGCTACTGGGGTTTTAGTTAATTCCAGATGTCGTCAAGTTGCCAACCAAGAATAGCTACCACACCTTCGGACAGGACATAATCCTAAAACCTAGGCAGCTACAACATTAAACATATATTAGTTTTCCAGTGTGTTTTTCTAATCACTATCATTTTTATTAGTGAAAGAATACTTTATTGATCAACCTGGACATATTTTCTTTTAAAAATATTTGTTTTACTTTAACCATGTGTATATGTGTAAGTGTAGGGGGTGGGATGCGCACTTGAGTGTGGGTCCCTACTAAGTCAAGGAGAAGATATCTGATCCCTGGGGCGGAGTTACGGTTGATTGAGAATCACCCAACATAGATCCTGGGAGTTGAACTCAGGTCATCTGCAAGAGTCATATGTACTTTTAATCACTGAGCTATCTCTTCTATCCCTGACTAATTAATATTTTCTAAGCCATGCATTTGCAACAGTTTTTGTAGTTTTCTTGAAAACATTATTTTCAATTCACATCATTATTTATTTTAGTTTTTGCTCTGCTGCCAAAATAGGGTTAAAATGCACTGGGAATCCATTAAAAACTTATCTTTCTGAAAGTTTTGATTCACTTTGCTTTGCTGTTTCCCTTTCTCCCCATCAAAACTGTAGCTTTTCTCTCAATGAGGAGCACAGCAGTATCAAATATTGATACTTCCTTTCTTAAAGGGCATTCAGTTTTTACATTAAATGAGTTGTCAAGGGATGAGAGTATAGTTTGAGATATGTGATAGATAGAACTGAACAAAACGAAAGACACTCACAAGGAGAGAAGCAAAGGAAAAATGGGAACAGTGAAGAGCTTGGATTCAGTGTAGAAAGCAGAGAAAATAGATACTATGTTTCTGGTGATATTATCTTTTCTCTTCAGCCACCATAGCTATCCTATGCATTTTGTAACACTATTGAACAGCAGTTCTCAACCTTTAATGAACCTCTAGCTCTAAAAACATTTACATTATGATTCATAACAGTAGCAAAATTACAGTTATGAAGTAGCAATGAAAATAAATTTATGCCTGGGGGTCACCACATCATGAGAACTGTATTAAAGGGTCACAGCATGAGGAAGGTTGAGAACCACTACCTTAGAAAATGCCTTTTTTCCAAAAAGACACAGATAACGGGGCAAATATTGGAATTAAATAACACTTTAGTTTGCGCCAATGACAAAGCTTTATACCACAGGGGAAGTTTGGCAGTGGACAATACAGTAGGATGACGTGACTGTTAACTTTCCAAAGAATAAGCAAGGCTTCACTGAATTCTTTGTCAATCCGCAAGAGTATAAAAATATCCTATAATTGAATGCACATGATCTGTCTGTCTCTTTTGTCTTGCTGAGGATAAAAAGAAGTGTGACTGTTATCTAGAGTTTCTTGCTGCAGCCTGGTACATCTTTCTTGTTGGTAATCCAAGCATATTTTATAAGGTCTTACAGTGTGTGTACTTCAAAGAGAAAACTTTTGTCTTTTTGGCAAAGAACTTCATTGCCAGAATTATTTTCTTCCATCCTTAGATGACACATCGACTGGAGGGAACCAACACATTATATAGTCCTTCTAAACCATTACTTCTCGTCATGATGGATGAATCAGAAGAGCACACTGACGCTGGTGACCTGATAGAGAACAAATTAGAGTGACTCAGGATAAATCCACAATCCTCTGAAAGCCACGCAGTATTGCTAATGATCACATGAAATGTTCCTTGTGGATGAAAGGCTGCAATGTAAATGGAGGAAACATGAGCTGCAACCTGACATTTAGGGTTAAGAGCCAGAGAGGCTCTTGAACTGAGAATGTTCAGATGTTGAACATGAGAGATTCAGGTGATGATCAAGAGAATCCAGGCCTTCACTAGCCTGCACTTTGCTACAGTGGGTTGAGAAACATCCTCTCATTGATATCTCCTTGAAATGAAATCTAGTCAGTAAGACAGAAATCTCCCTGCACTTGAGTCTTATTTGTCATAATTATGCATCTTTAGGGTTGCATAACGACCAATTTAATCACTTTGCTGTTTAGAGGGCTATAACAGCCAATCATGATAATAGGTTTGATATTTGGTGGGAACCATTTAGGGCCCAAGAGCTCTTACTCTGAACCTCTTGATGCTCCTTCAACTTGACAGGCATCTTCTGATTAGCACCCATTACAAAACCTTTGGTAATAGACTCATTTCTTTTCAATAAACTCTGTGACCTAGCAGTAGGCATCTTTGCTCACACACAAGGTCAACATGTAAGATAACTTTTTTTAAAATGAATATTCTCTCCTTAGTCATCCACGTAAGAGTCTGAATACACCAATCAGCTCCTATTGCCTCGGGAATTCCAAGTGTAGGTAGGTTCTAATTGATTACTGCTGATACACCAGCATGCGCAAAACAAGCTCTGCTGGTCTCATTGAGTGATTCTGGGAAATTTTCCTGCTCTGTCTACCTAAAACACCATTTTTCTATCATCAACTGTATTGCCAATAATTCGTCATACTGACATTATGAGGAACAATGAAAATCCCAGAGCAGTAGTTTTCAAATGTTACTGGACAGGAGGCTCACGGGAAGTATAGGCTTTTAAATGGAGATTCTTGGAGCTTATCCCCAAAGGCTCTTATTTATTATCTCATGGGAGGGGCCTAGAAAATGGCATTTTACAAGCACACCAGTGATTTCGACACAAGTAGCTCTGGATCAAACTCTAGGAAAACTATATAAGTGTAATTACTGTCAGTTTGATGACTGTACATAAAGATATCCCAGTAGTCCATTAAATGCATTGATAAATGGATTTCTTATTATTTCCTCTTTCTGTCTATGCTCTCAGTCATTTTAAATAAAAACATCTAAAAGAAAAAGTGTTAATAAATATTTGAGCATATATCAATAATTTTCAATAATGAAAGGTGTAGCACTTTTTGCATAACAAAATTTTAATAATGCACTGAGATTAGATTTTTGAGTACTTTGCCAGAGCTATGGCTCATTATGCAGTAGTTTGAGCAAGAGATATAGACTGAAATACCATACAGAGTACTTCCTAACACATGTTAAGAAACCTTGGTAAAATGATGTACTATTTTACAAACAAATCTGTGAAAGGGGGTCAGGTGGACACATGGCTGCAGGACTTGTTATGTTATTAGCCTCCAGGGAAGTCTGAGAAGGAAATGGGCACCACACATAATTTTGTGAGCCCATTTTACAGGATATTTTAGTTGAAGAAGACCATATTCTTTTAATCCCAGAGTAGATGTCCCAAGTTCTCAGTTCCAACTCTGCCTCACATTCAGCCTCAATTGACACAGTCACACAAATCAAGATGGCGTACTAAGACTGCATTTATAGTGACAACTACGGGCAAAGAAGTAAGGGACAGAGGGTCAAGGTGATGGGTGATTCCTACCACGGCAACCCCCCTCCATGGGGTCAGATCCACTTTTTGACCTGTGGCTCTATCCTATTAGTTTCGTTGCCTGGAGACCATGTTCGGGCTCCCACAAGTGAGCAGGATGATGTAGATCACATACAACTTCAGTAATCACTGCAAACGGTGATGATGCCAAGGACTCTCTTTGATCCTTTGAAATATTGGCGTAAAGTCTCCTCTATAATACAATTAAATGTAAAAATAGAATTCATTTCACATTTGTTTTAAAAAAGAACAAGCTTATTTTGTGTACTGTTTGTAGAAACAAGGAGATGATGGTGATATAGTTTACAGAGATGATTAATGATAAGGATGGAGTATGGAGAAAATTCAAAACAATACAGGAAAACTCTCTTGAGAAGGTAGATTAAGAAGTTAATTGAAATGACAACTCACACACATGGATCTGTTGCTCTAATGAATTGCATCTCAAAAGCAGTGGTCTCCACCAGGCTCTGCCTTCCTGCCTACCCCCATTAGGACATTAAGGGCTTTTTCTTTTCTCTGTCTGGCTGTTGCTGTTTGTACGGATGGTGTAGATTCCCTTTCATTTTCACTTGACTTTATGTTTCTAAAGGTTGGTATTGCCAAAGGACATCTCGGCATCGCCATGATTCAATGCTTTATTTCTAAGCCAGGCATAAGTCTATAGTTTCCATATACCTAGTATGTTGTTATTCACATTATATGCAAGTCCTGTGGCTCTAAACTGCAGTGATCCTTGGGAAAGGTGTTAAAAAAATAAACCAAGAACAACATCTCCAACTTTTCAATATACTGCTGTGTTCTATAGCAGAATCTTGAGTTCAATCCCAGTGTAAAATTCAGCAGGTCCTCCTAATGGACTAGAAAATGTTTTTAGAAAAGTCCTCTTTTGTTCTTCACTCCTCCTACTGTGTTATATGTGTTTGTGACCCTTTTCTCATCTATATGTAGTACATCTATGAGGATGAATTCAGTATTTCATAAAGGAATCAGTTCTTCAAAAATTCTTCAAATTTTCTGTTTAACATTTCTGACTATTTGGATAAAGTCAAGATAATCATAACATTTAATGGCTAAGTTGACAAAGTTCACATATTGCTCTTTTAAAATTTTGTTCAGAAAGTTTTGAGTCATTATAGTTCATGTTAATTGGATTTTTTTGTTTTTATGTTTATTTCCTTTGTGTTCTTTGGAGCTGGATAATTGTCTGTATTCTGTCAATCATGCTTTAAATAAATGCTGACTGGCCAGGTAGAAAGTATAGGCAGGTCAACCAGACAGGAAGTAGAGGTGGGGCGATGAGAACAGGAGAATGCTGGGAAGGAGGAAGCCCATTCCTCCTCACTCCTGCCCAGACCACCGAAGAAGCAGGATGTGACCTGTCCCACTGAAAAAGATACTGAGACATGTGGCTAACGTAGATAAGGATAATGGGTTAATATAAGCTACAAGAGCTAATAAGAAGCCTGAGCTAATGGGCCAATCAGTTTATAACCTAACATAGACTCTCTGTGCGATTTTCTTTGGGACTTGCCGGCTGTGGGACTGGGTGGGACAGAAACCCCCAATAAGCTGGCCCTCATGTTACAGAATGGCTGCCCAACGTGTGGTTGACTGTGATTTTGTAGTCACTGGCATAGCTTTGGAGAAAAATTAAATCATCATGAAACTCAGTCTTTGAGGATAAATTTATGTAATTTGTGCTTATCATTTATTCATTTCTCATTTTACTGCTATTTTCTCAGAAAAGGTCATTTGCTCCCCTCCAAGTCCCTTCAATTTTTAAGAAAAAAAAAAAAAAACCACATCTATTCAATATCATGATGTAGATAGCTTGGGTAATGTTGTAGGCCATCACAGTATCCAACCTCTAACCTGGAGCCCTGCTGTTATCTACAAATGTGTTGGCCTGCATTCCTATCTGTCTGTGCCCTGCAGGGATTCAGTTAGACCTTACTTGGGTCTAGGCCTTCCTACCAAACCCTTTGTTTTTCCAAGGAGATTAAACCACACCAGGATTCCTGTCCTTTCTCAGAGCAGGAGGAAAGGGAAGTGAATATTCTGATGAGAGCAAAGGACAGCCTGAGCAATGAACCTCCTATCACTCATACCCTGAGAGTCACCCAGGTTTACATGCCTTATCCAGCCCAGTGGGAATCACATGCTAGTGTGTATAAAAACCACAAGGGAAATGTACTGAAATGCAGACTATTAGACCCAATACCCAAGAGGTTGGGTTTCAGTAACTCTGAACTAAGGGTTAAAGTTCTACATTTAAACATGGACAGTCTGCTGAATTCCATTGTTTTTCATCCATTTAATAATTATATATGTATATATACATATATATGTATATATAAAATGTAGTAAGGAATACATTGTGATCACCTTCCTATGATACAGCAGTGTCACTAAGAATGTGACTATGAATAAGTTGAACAAAGTATATTCCATTATGGGAGGTGTATTCTTCTGTAAGGCTACAGATAGAAAGGCCATGCATGAGCTAGCACATAATAAACTTCCAAATAGTGACGTCACTCTAAGGAAATAAAATGGCACAGAATATAGTGACGTCACTCTAAGGAAATAAAATGGCACAGTGGAAGAAGAGTGCTAAAGCTTGAATGAAGGTGACATTGTGCTGTTTTCTTATGGATACTGGAACTAAGGCATCAATAATGAAAATGAGATATGTATGTATGCGCATGCATGGTTTGGTGTGTGTATATGCAATGCGTTGTGCCCCATGAAACATAAAGCACAGAAAGCAAAGAGGATGTAGCAAGACGAATGTCTTGTGATCGGCAGGGTAATACAAAATACAATGTCTTGTGATGTTGAGTAATACAAAGCAGAATGGGCAACTATGGAAGAGCTTTTCTACAGTGGAACTCTGAGCATAACGTTTGTAGGCTAAGGTTTTTCCAAGCACTTGGGGATTTCAACAGCGTTCTTGGCTTCACCCCGATTACAAGAGCTCAAAATATCTTCAGTCATTGGAAAATGTCCCTTTTAGTGAAATATTATACTTAGTTGGGAGCCACTTAATTGTAGCAAAGAAAGAAAAAGACAATGATACAAGACATAGGTAAAAGTAGAGAGTAGATAAATTACCTTGGCCCAAAATAATCCCTGGATCTTTTCTGGTGAGCTTCTGGAAGCTATTAGAGAGTGTTATAGAATCTTTCTGAAAGGCACTCTGATGGGTAGGTGAGGAACAGGATGAGGGTAAAGGCTGGGATGTCTGTTGGGAGGTTACTGAAGCACCACGGCCAAGAGTGTGGGGTAGTAAGACCACAGTATTTCTAGTAGAGAGAATAATAATGACACAATGGATTCAACAAATGCCATGGAGGTGGCCCTGACAAGACTCACTTACTTGCTAGATGATATTATGAAATATAACATATTTTGGTGCTTCCTCCTCAGGATATGGCATGGGCCACCAGCATTTTCACCCAGAAATAACCTTGATCCCACATCCCCAATGACGCTGATTTGGAATCTACACTTTAAGAAGATGTCCAGCTGTCTGCTCTGCATATAAAAGTTTAAGAAATACAAGCCTAGGTTGTTTTCTGTTTTCCTTAGAAGGAACTGGATATGATGAGAGGAAGTGTGGTCTGTTCTAGGTCCTACAGATTATCAGAGAGTCAGAACTGGAACCTTCTTTCCCTTATTTCCCCAGCTCAGTTTCCTCTCCACCAGACTGTTTGCAAAGATAACACATTTCTCCTGTTAGAGTCCTTAATTACAGAGCTAGGGATTGCAACTTTGTCCTTTAATTCTCATAGGATAAGAAAAAGTCACCCTTCAAAAAGTTAAAGATTGACATTCCTCCAAGGAAGAAGAACGGAAGACCCCTGGAATCAATTTAAGCCAAAGGCACATTTAAAACCCAATTTCCCAGCGTTGTGGCTGCTGCTCATAGGTCTGGCATCGTTTCTCATCTCAGTGCGTTAGCACTGAAGATACAAAACAAATCCCTTCGACAGCGATGCCAGAATTAGGGTGTGGGGAATGATGATGAGGCTTTGAGATCATCCCCTGCTCAGAGGACTCTCCAAAGTCTTGTTCAGTGACAGAAATCTTCCACCTCACAAGTGGCAGGATTTGAAATGTGCACATTTATGTGTTTTAGAATTTTTGCTCCATGATAAAAAAAAATTGGGAATCTAAGTGGCAGTTCATGTCCACGGCTTTTTCTTTATCAGTCTCTTCCCCGGCTATCTGAGACTTGCCGCTTTCTCCCTCCTCAGGGCTCTGGACCATTCATCAAATCCTCATTGCCTTCACTCCCGGAGCACAAAGTAGCTACTGCCCCTTTGGCAGCTCTAGCAGATAGCTCATACGCTGTGCTTTCTCCAGTCTGCAGGCCTCATCATGTTAGAAACAACAGAGGCTGATTTGTGGACAGGTTTGTGAAGAAGCAAAGCGATTCAAACCTGCAACTCTTTGACAAGATTAGCCACCTTGCTCTCAGTCATGGAAGTGCCAGGGCAGCCTGAAATTCGGTGAACTGCTTCTGCCAAAAGCTGCTCCCAATTTCGTGGGCCTTAGCAGATAGAAGAAAGCATGGATAAATCATGCACTGTTATGAACCCAGTGGTTTCCTGGCAGAAGCACCACAGGCTCGCACCGGAGGATGATGCTGAGAGCCTGTGCAGGGCGGGATGGGAAGCTGCTCTGCTCAGTAGGGAGCGGGGCCCTGAGGCACACAGCTTCTGTCACTGCCCAGCTGTTGTCTGCTATTAGCAGGTTCTTGACAGGAACGTGTGGAGCTCGCTGTGCTTCCCTTTCTCAAGGGGACCCAACTGACCGCGTGCGTGTGTGCGTGCGAGCATGCATGCATGTGCATATGTGTGTGTTCATGAGTGTGATGGGATGGGGAGAAGAGCTAGCAAAGAATAAAGAAGACATGTTATAAAAAACTCCATTGTATAAATATAATATATTTATACATACTAGAGGGAAGCAGGGAGGGTTGTAGTGACATTTTCCCACTTGGTGTTAGGGTGTTTTGATTCATCACTTTCTGCCCTTGAAAATGAAATTCATTTTCATTCTCTGCGAAGAACAATAATCTGTGACTTCTAGAAATCTTGGAGATCCCAAGGTCCCATGCTAAAAATCACATTGTGGGGACGATTTCAGCTTTCTCTATACCTTCATGAAAGAAGAACTATCTTTAATGTTTTTATTTCCTCCATTAAAAAGTTTGAGAGATAAGAGTTCAGAAAAATTTCCCACATACCCTGCCAGGCAGTGCGTGGTTATGGTGGTGGAGTTTGAATCAAGATTCTGTCCTCATTTGTGGGACTCTGGAGTGATCCTGTATCAGCACGCAATTGCCTTCAGTGCTGACATTCACTCTATCAAGTGTTTGTGTAGTTAATCAAATGCATATTGAAAGCTGGCGGTGAAGACACTGTCAACTACCAACTCATTTTTTTTCTTGCATTCTTTACACAGACCTGGTGCTAGACCTATTCTAGTTGATGGTATATATATATATATATATATATATATATATATATATATATATATATAGTATAAAGGTAGGGGAATGTAAAGGGAGATGCTGCTTCTTCCCTCAAGGAACTTGCATTTTGCCAACTGTTGAAAAAAAAAACAATGTATCTTTACAAGTTTAGTATGCTATTATTAAGGACATGCTCACCAGCTGATGCTAAAAACAAGAGCTTACCTAGCCCTGTTTTAGTGGAAGCCAATGGTGGTGTTTTTTCTCTGCTCAATATTTAGGAGTTTCATTTCACAGCAACCCTGAGACATTTTTTTAATTGCTCATTCTTTATTTCTCTGAAATTTCAAGGTGAATATCTGCAGTGAGTAAACCTTAATTCTGAAGTAACTATGAGGCTTTCCCAAAGTTGTAGTTTGACAGACGCAGCCTAGGCAGCAGCCCACCGTAAGTGATGGCTTTTCTACTGAACATTACCTGAAAATGATATTACTAGTGGTACTCCAGCTACAGTGCTATGATGGCAATTGATGTTCCCCACAATTGCCCTAAAGGCAGTGTCACTTTCTGAGTGCACTTTGGATCATATTAATCAAAGGATAAAAATTTTAAAAGGAAAGAAATGACAGCTTCTTTTGGCATACTTTCGTTACATTTGATCACAGCACAATGCTTTGACTATCAATCATCAATAATAAAATGTGCTGACATCATTGATTGGACACCTCAGCTCCCTGTTATTCCCAATTATTTCAAAATAAGCCACTCTTTATGGACATGCTCAATAACCTTTTGTTTCTGCATAAAATGCTCAAGCTGATTTTTCATAACTGTCTAGCTGTGATCAACTCCAAGGAGTTAGTCAGTGTATTAGTTTAACATAGTAAATTGTATTAATATGAGTTATTATCTTACAGCTCTAGAGGTTAAACAGTTAAAAGGGGGCACTTGTTGAACTAAGATCAAAGGTTCAGTAAACCTTAGCTCATTTTAGAGGCTTCGAGAAAGACTATCTTTTCAACTTCAGAAAGCTGTCTGCTGCCCTCAGTTTACATACATACCTCTGTAGAATTTCTAAAGCCCTTTGCTGACAATGCTTCTACTTCTCATCTTCTTCTTTGATATGACCATCTTGTGTATTTATGATATGAATTTTGTGATTTTATTAAGTTTTACTCATCTAATCTATAATGGCTTTTCCATCTAAAGAATGTATATACAAATCTACTTCCCATATATACGGAAATATTCACCCATATTGGGAATTAGATAGTAGACGTCTCTAGGAGAGCTATTGTATTATTTATGCTATTCTTCTCACCAATAATATTTCAAAAGAGTTCTCTATCTCTCTCTTTTCTCTTTGACATTGATTATTTTGAAATTATATTCTCCTGGTGGACAAGGTGATACTGAAATATAAATTTTGGAACTCCATGAACTCAAAGGAATAGTATTCATATGGAGTTCTGCTTGACTCTATCAGATTTTCACCTTGGCCCTGGCACCCCAGTAATGCACTGTGTGGTTTGCTAGCACTTATGCCCAACATGAATCATTGCTGAACTTCTGTTTTTCAGAGGTTTAATTTACAGTTTAGAAGAATGTGGAGTAAGACTATGAATGGAAAATAAATAATAGGAAATATTCTCCTGATGCCAGATATTACAAAATTTAGGAGAAGTTTAAGCTGAAGAAAAGAGCCAGAAAGTCAGAAGAACAAAACACTGGAGGCCATCTGACAGGCCTCCAAATGTGCTGATGTGGCCACCTTCCCAGACACACCAGGCTCCTTTACATGCCTCTTATACACTTTCAAAGGAGCAGGAGAGAAAACATGAGAGAAAGGCATGACTCACGCTGTGAGAGCCAGCCTGCCCAAGGGGAACAGGTTCCAGCTGTGAGGAGGAAATATCCAGATGGGAAGAAAGTACCTTCAGGTTGAGCCAGAGCAGAGTTCAGTTTCTTAGCTCTCAATAAACATCCTCTCTGCCAACTGTTTGCCCTCTCCTCATGTCACCAGCATGCCCCTGGATTATGTTGAATTTTTTCTTGTATTACATACTCCAGGGCTGTGCATACATTTCTATTTGAAAAACCATTAGGATTTAAATGGGACACCTGGCATATATAGTACAAACAACACTCGAAGCAACAAGGTCTATCAATTGCTGTGTTCACGGCTGGTGATGACAAAGATAGACTTTCTTATAACTAAAGCCCCCGAGGTGATGGAAATGTCATCATTAACAGTGCTTATTTTTGGTTCTTCTCACAGGCATGGCTACTTGCAGACTAGTCCTTTTACATATAGACCGTACACTTTTCTTTTGGAAATTTTAATGCACCACAGACGATAAGAACTACGTTCATTGAGAGCTTACAAGAACTAGCAAAACGGAACATGCTTCATACACACTACGTCTTTAATTCACAAGGCAGTAATGAGGAAGTCTTATTATTACCCTGCTATAGGACATTATTTGGAAGTCATATCTTCATGGCCATACACAGAGAAAATCATACCAAATTTTATTCTTTTTTGAGATAAGGTCTCACTGTGATAGTTGAGACTGGTCTGCAATTCTATATGCAGCACAGGCTGTATTCAAATTTATGATTCTTCTCCCTCAGCCTCTTGAGTGTTAGGATTACAGGTGGATACTGCCATCCCTTGCTAGCAAACCATATTTAATATTTAAGTCTAGCTTATTTTCTTACTCTGTAATCTCATCCATAATGCATATAACAAAATCCCTTTTGCCATTACAAGTAAACTCCAAGAATTTCACAGTACATACAATGTCTTCCACAGATTATTTCATAATAAAGTCTTGGCCTAATTGTATTGGGTTTCCTATGACAACATTTGTATCCCAACTGCCCTTTGAAAAGTCATATGATTTTGTTCCACCTGTCTCATTAGACTCACAACTTCTTTTACTGCAAAACAAATTACAGAATATTCAATAGAGTGCCTTAAAACTTTATGTCCACATCCTTAACTGCTGGAATGAAAACACATTCACTGAGGAGGGTCTTAGCAAAGAGAAAAAAAATCAGCTTTCTACAGAGACCCTAGGTGCAATGATTGTCACATAAATAAAAGAAAGGGAGGGATTAGATGCTCAGTAACAGAGACACAGAGGAGATGGCCAATAGAGCAGAAACTTGGAGTAGGACATCATATTCTGAGGAAAGTCATGAGCTACCCAAAACTGGGAGATGTGAGGAAGGACTCTCTTCCGGCCCCTCTAAACTCTTGTTCTTGGGCTTCTGGCCTCTAGAGAATATTTTTTTCATTGTTTTGATCCATAAGCCTCTGGTAGTTTGCTGTGGAAGTTCTAAGACGCCTATACATATGCTATTCTGATAGAACAGACATCAAAATAATTTGACCAACATTGTTAGGGGAAATTATACGATTGATCACAGCAATTAGGTCTCAGGATGCAGTTTTATGCTTTAGTTTCCCATGGATCCAAACTGAGGAATCATAAGTTATTACAGTATTTATTTTGAAAAGTGGAAGTGTCCATTTGGCATTCAAGGTTTCAATGTAGTTTGTGGCACTATCTCAAAGGATCTCCTTTCAAGATCAGGAATAGATGAACATGGAAATCACTGTGCTTTCCTGGTGGAAAAGTTCAACTAATGCCAGCAAATATTGCTCCACAATTGAATATTCATCATTCTTATGACCTAAGAAACAAATTTCCAGCAAAGTCATAAAAATAATATCAAGTACATATGTAATCTAAGCAAATGTATGTGCATGTGTGTGGTATATATTTATATACCTATATTTATACCATTTATTGCATATTTGTTTTTTTAAATTTTGAGATAGGGTCTCACTTGATCTGCCTGCCTCTACATCCCAAATATTGAGACTAAAGGCTTGTGTCACCGTGCTTGTCTGCGTATGTTTCTTGTAAAAAAACAGCCAGGAGAAAGTTGTTACTAGAGTGTCTTCTGGTTCATGGTGGTTTTACTCTATCCACTACCAAACCCAGACATTGCTCTCTGTCCTTGGTATGGATTTATAGACGGTTATTTCTAGAACTCTGAGCTTAGTGTAGGACTAAGTTACAAAATTTTGAAAAATATCTCTGCAGTAGTTGACTCCTATCTCCTACAGAAAGCAGGAATTGTGTGTGTACATAGTGGTACGGCATTCCATCATGGTAAGAGCAGGGGAAGGCTGTACAGTTATTTCAATGGTAGTAGTAATAGTGGCACTGGTTCTGGTTGCAATAGGTACTACAGGGATGGGAGGGGCCAGAGTACTCAGTTTTGCTTGTCTAAATCTCACACAGGTCTCCCATAGAAGAAAGAAACCCCAGAAGTGGAAGTGGGTTCTCAATGAGTCTCAAATTGAGGATCTGTTTGAATTCTGAACGGTTCCTTGTTAGAAAACTGAGGTTACAATGGATTTCCAGGATCTACTAAAACTCCTTATTCTCCATCCTTACAAAGGCCGGATAAGAAGTGTGATGCAGTACTTACAGGCTGTCCATGGTAGCAGCACAGGTCTTTATCACTCCCCAATCGCCAGCCACCCACTCTCACACAGCATGATAGAATAAGATTACGAGTATCCCTGCTGCCAGACATTTCCTTGGCAGAACCATGCCGTTGACTGGGAGCAGAGCACAGTGAAGATTCACATACATTCTCAAAGGCTTAGCAACATTGCAGAGTGGCTCAGAAGAGCCTTGGATCTGCTCTGACACAGAGCAGTGAGTCAGCCTGCTGTGGAGAGCTTAGAATGCTGAAATGTTCCCGGGAGAATTATCTCCTCTTGCAGTAATCAGTAACAGCATTGCTAACTGAAAAAAAGCTATAGCTATTTACACACATGCAAAACAGATTTTTTTCCCTTTTAGTTCTGGCCTTGGTGTGTTGCAGGGATAACTCAATGTACTTTGGCTTCTTTGGAATGATGAAGGAGTCATTTCTGATTAGCCTTATTGATAGGACAGCTGGACTTTGGGAAGGCGATAAGCACTGGGGTGGTAAGTCCCTTCCCATTTAGTGTTCTCATTAAGACTGATTATTCTAAGTTTAAAGAAGATTTACATCCAGATTATATAGTCAGTCTCAAGGAAACATGACATTGTGAATCTGTGACCCCCAAGCTCAGAGACAGCCAGATGAGAAAAAAGATAAAGTGGTCACCACTATGAAAACAGATATCTGCCATGGATTGAACATGTTCTTACCAAGTCCATATGATAACACCAAGAGGCAGGGCCTTTTGTAGATGAATGAGCCCACAGGGGTGAGGACCTTGTGGAGGAATTCCTGCCCTTTTAAACAGAGGCATCACAGACTCTGTTCTTTGTTTACTGTCTCTGCAATTATGTAGCAGTAGTTATCAGGCTCCTTGAGATGACAGTCATCCACAAGCTAGCACAGTTACTCTTACCAAAATTCAAGCACGCACACAATTTATCATGAATTTCTACTGTCCAGAACTGTAAAGGAAATTAGTGGCTGCTGAAAGCCCCAGTCTATGGTATTTTATTAAGGCAGCTCCAGATCACAACATACTTGGAGTGCCTTTATTCTTAAATAAGTGGATTTACTTAACTTCTTTAAGTAGGTGGTATATAGTGATTGGTATATGAAGCAAGCATAGTTATAATTGTTTTAATACAAAAACTGAAAATATATATTTCTATTTTTTGTGTGTAACAGTGAAACTCTGTCTTCTCCCAGACAGCTCCCAAAAGTTATCTGGTCAACATTCCAAATTGCTTAAATTGCCTATTGCATACTTCTGTGTCTATATGCAGTGAACTCAAATGACAGGCCACTAGGTCCTCTATTGCATCTGTCACCATTGGAATGATTTTGTTATAAGGTAAAATTTAGGAATACATAATATTCTTAAAATTTCAAACAGGTTTATTATTTTAGGAGGTGGGGAAGGGTTGGGTCGTAACTGTCACTATTTTCTTACCTTGCTTTTTCTGCCACTCATTACCAACAGCAGAAAGCCTTAGTGACCAGGCCACAAAAAATGTTTTAAAAAGAATGATGTCACTCAAAGACTGACATTTTGGATTTTATTACTAGAATACCTTGAAGAATTAGATCTAATTTGCATAGATATTTGCAAGTTGAATTATTAAAGGTTTTTTGTACTCTCCTTCCTTCATCAGATTTTAACACTTCAATCCACAGATGATAAAGTCGTGTTTCAGCAATGGTGTGACTTCCCATGGCCTCCTATGCTTTTGAATTGTTGACCAACTGAGAAAATTACCCAAGTGGAGTCTTGAGTGATGAAAGGGAGGTTGGTGTCACACTAGAAGTGGCAAGGAGTTTCTATTTCTCTTTTCTTTCTTTTTCAAGCTATGGAGGTTGTTTCTCACTTCTTCTCAAATGACACTGGTTAGGTTTTATTGACATGTTGTTTGTGGGTAGTTGTGATCCCACCTGAGATACCTATTGAGATTTCTCAGTTTTATTAGGATAAATTGTAGCCTCGGTGTATTGGGAAACTTGCAAAGGAGTATGCCAAGAGGATGATGAGAATTTTAGAAAGGTGTGCACATCTTAAGCGATATGCTAGCATCAAACATCATTAGAATGCAGACAGACAAAGACAAAGCAGGAAACTCTAGGCAGTGCTCTTTCCAAACCTCTTCATCTAAGGTGAGAGAAATCCAAACGGAAGAAATATGACAGTGAGTTCACATAGCAGGCTGTTTTATGCGCTTGTGTGTGCTATGTGTGAGTCCACACAGCCACTGAAACAGAAGAATCATAAACGTTCCTATACTCACTCGTAGCTTGGTAGAGACAGCTCATAACCCTGACTGTATCAGAAAGGTGTCTTATCTTTAGAGGCAGGCTCCTCCATGTATATCACTCCTTGAAATCATCTGGGAAGCTTACTTATCAATGGACACAATGTTGGGTCCTACCTGGAGTGGGGTCTAATAACACACATGTCTAATGTGTTCCTCTATCCTGCTGCTGGTGGTGTCCTGGGGAACTGTCCTGTTAAGAATTCTGCTGTAGCTTTTGAGAAAATCTGGTTTCATTCCTTGATTCATCAACTGTATGAATCAAGACCTTGGGGTCAGTTCTTACTGTCTAACTAGATGGCTAAGGTGATTTCAGTCTATAATTTACTCTGTAACATCTATAATGATGGTAACTGCAAAGAGTAGTTGAGCAATACTTTTTCATTGCCAAATCACCTTGATATGGATTAAGCACATGGGACAACAGAAAAATCCTGATAGGTAAACTCTGTTATTCTTATTTTGTAGATAAGACATGTGCCTTCAAAGACTCTTTCTTCCACCCGTAAAAGCAAATTCTGGATATTAGGGACGTGAACTCGACCTCTCAGAATCCAAATTGTCAGACTCCTTTCATATTCATTATCTCATTTGTTCCCCCTGAGCACCAGTGTGAGGCAGGCCAGCCACATGTTACTGTCTACGTTTTGCAGAGAAAGCTACTATAAAAGATGATGAGAAAAGTGGCTACAGGCATTCAGATTGCCTTTCCTCATGCTGTAGACTAATTTCTCTTCCTGCAATATTTAGCAGCAGCTCTAATGTAGCAAGTAGAACACTAGCGGACAATAGTCCCAATGACAAGCACTGAGTAGCACAGCATTGTGCCCCACCCCAAGCTTTCTTTTCCTCTTTCTTCAGTAGGCATGCATTTGGAAGGAAAGGAGGTAAGATTCAGTTAGGGTAGTGTCTGGTAGGAAAATGAGAACAGGTTATTAATTTATACAGTTTAGACGCTAAGGAAACAGCTTCTCCGAACTTGAAGATTCCTTTCCTCTAGCCCAGGGCTTTCCAAAGTTAAATATGCATTCTACCCACTTGGGGCTTTTCATGGACTGCTCTCCTTCACCATGTGGATCAAATAGATGATTTCAGGTCATCAGGCTTGAGAGCACACCTTTACCTGTTGGACATTCTCACCATCCCTGCGACCATCTCTGATCACTAATCCTCTGGCCCTTCTGCTTGTAAATTCTGTATGTTTGTGCTTGATTCCTGGGCACTGAGAGTAAAATATATACCAGTATGTAAATACAAGTTTGTTTGTTTCTTTTTTAAATCAAGATCTGTTGCTGTAGTTTGTATGCCATTGGCCCTATAATCTTATAGCAAGTGGTGCTTTTAGAAGGTGTGAATTCATTGGAGTGGGTAGGGCCTTGGAGTAAGTATGTCACTGTCTGGATGCACGTTGAAGTTTATAATGCTCAGGATACCGCAGAGCATCTCAGCCAACTTCCTGTTGCCTGTTAAGATGTAAGGACTCCAGCACCATGTCTGCCAGCGTGCCATGCTTCCCAGCATGATGACAATGGACTGAGCCTCTGATGCAGTATGCAAACCATCCTCAATTAAATATTTTTCTTTGTAAGAGTTACTGGTGTCATGGTGTTTCCGCAGCAATAAAAACCTTAACTATCTAACATTCATCTTTTTCATGAATCTGCCTCTGTGTGTGTATGTGTGTCTGTGTATGTGTTGTGACCGACCATGTATGCCATTATGTAATGTAATATATATAATATGATATAGTTTATATATATTATATTATATATAGCACAAGCCATATAATATATAGTACTATAATATATGTAGTACTACATGATGGCATATTTACAAGTAAGGGCCTAAAAATTTATGATATGATTTTTCTTGTTTTTTCTTAGCTGAGACAGAAGCAGAGTATTAAAAAGCAAGATCACATTGAGTGTCTCCAAATCGAGGAATTTAAGCATGAAAGGTAGCATGACCAGACACTATTAACATCATGTTTCACATAAAGACCTTCATCTAAATTCCTACAGGTATATTTATGCCAGACCCTAGGATGTGCCATGGCGAATGCCTAAGATACTCTTTCTTCCTCTGTTTTCTCAGACAGGAACTATTAATTTGTGAATCTCAGCATAATATTCCCTCAGGGGAGCTTTGCTGGCTCTGCAGATTTTGCTATATGGCCCTGTTTTATGGTCTTATTGAATGCCATAATTTTCTTTTATAATGTATGAATCTAATTAAAGGGTTATTCATGCAATTATTAGTTTAATGCTCTGCTCTCTTGTTGAACTATAAGCTCCATTTGTTCAGGGACCGAGTCCATACTACACTTCAATGTGTCTTCTCTCAAAGTAAGCACTCTAGAAATACCTCTCACCAAATGAACAATTTATAAGAGCAAGATGAATCTGAACACAATTCTGCATTAATGGATGACAAATTTGAAAACAATATTCCAGTTAGAAACTGAAAAAAAACCTCATTTCTAATTTTGTTCATTTAAAGGAAATAATAATTATAAAGAATTCAAGGCATAATGGAAAGCAATCCACAGAACATGTTGTAGCTCTGTTTTGCTTTACCAGTGAAGAGTTAGTGGCCTTTAATGGGAAAGTTGATAGATTTAACTCTTCTACAGCCCTATGTTACCAATGTCCACTCAGCGAACCTTTGTGGAGAACCATAGGATAACAGTACAGAGAAATAATTTCATAAGATTTAAACTACAGACCACAAATATTCTCTGTGCTAAATATGAGGTCAAACTAAATAACGTAATATCTTAAAAGGTCAGACAATGGGCACTAGGAGCAACTTCTGGAGTCTGACTTAATGACTCAAGTTTAACAACAACCTATATTTTTTTCCAAACCCATGTAGCCAGGCATTTCTTAAGTAGGATTTCTATTCTCTTGGTTGGTGCCAAACTTTGCTTCTAGCTTGTCAGGAAAATTACATAGTACCTCCTGTGCTAGTCTCAGCCTCAGGGGTGAAATCCTCAGCACAGGGTTTTAAATTTTCCAGGGAGATAAAGGTTCTGAGGTTGTGAAAACCTTTATTGAAGCAAAATGCACACAAACGCCCCCTGCGAACCTGAGCGCTCTTGACATCACATGAGGCACTTTTGAGAGGAAGATTTCCCCACGACTGCCAGGAGAAAGATTCAGAAGTGAAGTCATATGATGACGGAGGAAGCATTGCTCAAGAAGGAAGATCAAACATGCCATAGCAAATACATGTTACGGTGCAGTAAACCTTCAAGAACCACAGGGCTGTGAAAGACTGACTTAATTAAGGTAGGAAAAAATAGGTCATATGTAATAATCACATATGTGACATTCATTTTGACAATATAAAATAACTGAAAATGAGAACAATTTAAGAAATCAGAACTGCAACTCCAAGTGAGGCATTTTGATTTTGAATATATGAAAAGTTTATGATACTTTCAGTTTTCTTTTTTAAAAATGCTTGCAGTATACTTGGGGGGAAACCCTCAAGGATCAAAAGAAGAAGAAACTAGATAATCTAACAAAAAAAAACTAGAAAAATAACTGAATTGAGATAATGTTCTTTTAAAAATTGATACCATTAATTTCATTTTTTTTTCTTCCTTGCTCACTTTTCATGGCATCAAGTGGCACGTCATCAAACATTTGTGATTCCCTGCAAGGCATCCTCCCCTTTTAGGTCTGTGTGTCCCCCATGGGGTCTAGCTAATCACAAGCATGTTTCCTCTGGAAGGCGGTCACACACTATACTGTGAAAGATCCAATTAATAATTGAACAGCGCTATCTGGATTTTCACCATCACGTGACAATGATTTGTAGGCAGTTTCGCTATCATTCAGGGAGCAAGTATCTTTCTCCAGTATCTCCAAGAAAGGTGTCAATGGATTGGCTCAAAAGATCACCCTTTTCCAAATTCTCAAAGAAACACACACACACACACACACACACACACACACACACACACTCTTACACGACCTAATTTGTTTTATAAATGAGTAGACAAATCAAGTCCTCACACCTGTCATTAGGAAGATGGCTCTGGTCAAGTTATTGTTTGGTTATTATTTGGTTATTAATTTGCCTATGTGAGAGACGAAAGAATAAGCTTGGGAAGCGATGTCCATTGTAAGGGGAAGAGTGGCCTGATGTGGAGTATGCAAAAACATCAAGGAGTTGTTTTGAGTATATCAGCTTGTAATTTGGTCCCGAGAGAAAGTTGGCATATACAACTATAGATAAACAAAGAAGGAACCTGACACAGGATATATACAAATCCTATGGACCATGTGTGAGTTTAGTAAATCTTTGTTTATGTCTCTGGTTACGGTCTTAAGCAGAGGTGTATACATTTTAATCTAAGAGGAAAAATTAACATATTTCAAGCTTTGTGAACTAAGTACTTTTGTTGCCGTTACCAAAGTATGTGATTTTAGATCAAAGGCAATCATGGATCAAATGCAAATAATTCAGCAGGGCTGTGTCTCTAACAAAACTTGATGTATCTGTACTCAACTTTGAAGTTTAAATATTTGTTCTGTATTTAAAATTCAGAAT
>PVIU01009911.1:45658-73271 GCA_004026605.1 Ondatra zibethicus | reverse complement strand
GAGGCCCCCTAGCAGGGGACTCGCCCTTCCCCCAAGGCCTCAGCCCGGGTGGGCCGAGCTCAGGTGCAGCCGGGACAGGGTCCAGATGAATCCGCGGAAGCTGGTTGGGCGAGGATCCCGGTCCCAAAAGCAGGCCTACTGAGGGTTGCCAGCTCCTCTCTGCTCGGCTCCGTGGGACAAAAAAAAAAAAAGGCCAGCATTTTCTTCTTAGGGACTGTTGCCCACCCTCACATTCGATTTTCTTTATTTTTATTCTATGTAAATGGGTGTTTTGACTACAAGTCGTCTGTGTACCAGGTACATGCAGCATCCATAGAGTTCAGAAGAGGACATTGGGCCCCCTGGAAGTGCAGTTACAGAGGTTGTTAGCTACGATATGGGTGCTGGGAATCAAACCTAGGTCCTCTGGAAGAGCGGCCATTGCTCTTAAATCCTGAGTCATCTCTCTAGCCCTGTTCATTCTTATAAATAACCTTAAATCCATTTGAGATGGCACGGTGATAAAAATAAAACAATGAATCTGTTAATTTAACACCTGTTCATTGCACAGCACGTGTGGCAGAAGTCTGAATTATAAAGTACAACTTGCACGTTTTTGCTCATTCTTGCCTTTTATATTTTACCATGAATGCTGACAAGTAAATGAAGATGTTCATCAAATAGGCAGACTTTGGATGGAGGAAGAGTCATCTTGACACATAAAATTCTTGGTGTCATTTTCAAGTCTGGAGTTGCATCATTCATTTTCAATTTATCCATTGTTAATTCCACCATCTCTAAGAGTTCAACTGTCTTGATATTTTCTTTTGTTTAAAGTTGTAAACTTAGGCTAGAAAAGAAAAATAATTGGGGAATACGTAAGGCAAATTTATATCTCCTTTTTAAAAATTTGTTTTTTTATTGTATATGTAAGTGTATGGTGTGTGTGTGTGTGTGTGTGTGTGTGTGTGTGTGTGTGCGTGCACATGCCCACATGTGACATGAGCATATGGAGGCCAGAGGACAACTTTGGGGAGTCAGTGTTCTTTGACCTTTTGGTGAGTTCTAGGGATCCTAGTGAGCTATCTTGCTGGCCTTAGTTTTCCTTTTTGGACATAGTTCCTTGTCTATTCTTGGTGTGTCATTTTCTCTTTTCTATTGAAGAGTGTTTTAAATTGAGGGAGTACACCATATCCTTTATTGATTTTTAAATATACATTGATTTTATGTAATATTAATTTTAAATATAATTTTTAAATGCAGAAAATTGGTCCAAAATAAAATATGGGATTGCAGGGCATGTCACACTGCAAAGAAAATATTGTAGAAAGAAACTCAAAGGGAATAGCAGTAGATACTATATACATTTCCAAGGACTGAGCCAGACTACTGATTGGCTACAGTACAGGGGTTGTTGAGAGATAGGATAGGAGACAAACAGAGGGTGGATTGTCTAGGATTGAAGCGGGAAAGCAGGAAGAATAGGTTCATTTTAACGGAAGCTGACTTTGACCCAGAAAGCAACCAGCTGTTGCCACATGAAGACAAGAGGTAGAACCAGGCGGTGGCCCCAGAGAATCTGCTCAGCATCCTCAGCAATGCTGCTGTGCTCATGACCTATCAGCCATCTGTGGCTTTGCCAGCACATGGCCCAGATGGGCTCCCTACTGCTGTCCCTGGCAGACGTCCCTCTGTGACCTCAGAAACCTCCGTGTGATCCTGTTAAGCCTTAGCTGGTCTTTGCCTAGGTGGAATAGTTATTTCTTCTTTGAAATAGTAACAGCAGGTGAACTGTGGCTTCATGTACACCGATTTCATCATTTTGTTCATTTAATCTTAAAATGTTAAAAATTAAATAAAAATGAGATAATAACTTGAGCTAGAAAAAATATTTTCACTTGAAAATCCCATCACATTGATTTGGCTTCTTTCCCTCCCTCCCTCCACCCCCTCTCCCTTCCTTCTCTCTCTCTCTCTCTCTCTCTCTCTCTCTCTCTCTTTCTCTTTCTTTCGAGTCAGGGCTTCTCTGTGTAGCCCTGGCTGTCCTGTAACTCACTTTGTAGCCCAGGCTGGCCTCGAACTCACAGAGATCTGCCTGCCTCTGCCTTCTGAGTGCTAGGATTAAAGGCATGCATCACCACTGCCCGGCTTCAAAATAATTTCTTCTATCATGCTTGTTTCCCCAATCAAATGTGTAAATGTGTGGTTTAGATGCCTGAAGTGTTCTATTTTAGACAGGGATGGGATTTTTGTAAGCAACTAACAATAATAAACAATTACAATAGAAAGCCAGCAACGGTTGATAATAAACAATTAAAATACTTTTAGCATATACAATAATGGGCCCCAATTATGTCATTTTAGACATTTGTGCCAGTGTACCTTGTTCTTATTCTCCCTCTTCATTACCTTTCCTTGTCTTACTTGATTTCCTCCCTTCCTCTAAATAATCACCCTTCAGTTTACTTAACACACACACACACACACACACACACACACACACACACACACACACACACACACACGCTTTCATAGTCTGTGAGTTCATACTGCATCAGCCCTGCTGTCTGGAAAATGCTGTTTCCGTGACGATATAATCCATCACCTCTGGCTCTTAACATCTTTTGGCCTCCCCTTTCACATAGATTCCTGAGCCTTGAGGTGAGGGGTGTAATATAGACATCCCAATAAGGTTGGAGTACTCCACAGTCTCTCTGCTCATTGACCAGCTATGGGTCTCCCTGTTAATTACCTTTTATTGCAAGTAGTATACATGTGTATGTACATATATGTGTGTACATACAACATGAGAGATATCATATATACGTGAGAAAACATAAGATATTTTATCTTCCTCCATTACCCTTTCTTATACCACCTTCCGCTTTCTCTTTAGAACCTCTCCTCTCCATAGCCCCTTGTCTTAGTTAGGGTTTCTACTGCTGTGAAGAGACATCATGACCACAGCAACTCTTAAAACAGAAAACATTTAATTGAGGTGGTGGCTCACAGTTTCAGGGGGTCAGTTCATCACCATCACGGTGGGGAGCATGGCTGCATGCAGGCAGACATGTGCTGGGGTAATAGCTGAGAGTCCTACATCTTGTAGGCAACAGGAAGTCAGCTGAGACACTGGGCAGTATCCTGAGCATAGGAAACCTCAAAGTCTGCCCTACAGTGACACACTTCCTCCAACAAGGCCATACCCACTCCAACAAAGCCACACCTTCCATCAGTGCCACTCCCTATGAGATTATGGGGGCCAGTTTCATTCAAACTACCACATTCCCTTATGGTGTGCACAAATGTACAAAGGTAAACACAGCTCTGTTCCCTTTAGCATTGACCAACACCAGCAGTGCGTCACAGCAGAACATACCCCTCTCTTCTTTTCACGCCACACTCCATTCTGTCAATTGACTCTAACCTGATCAGACATCAGAATCTCACAGTAAGCTCCTTCTCTGGCTATTACAATCTGCCAGCTCCCCTCTTTCACAGTATTCCCTGAGCTTTAGGTGTCAGAGTGATTTTGGGGATGTACCCATTTGGATTGGACTCCACAAGTCTGCAGTTTTGTTGGTCGTTTCCTTGATCAGGGTGAGAACTATCCTTATTTGTAGATACAAGGACAGATGTTTATAACGCAGTTGGGGATTATGCTGGTTTATTACAGTGGTGAGATTATAGGTTCTCCTCCAAGATCCCTGACCTCACCAGTCCCGGGTCATGGGCGAAGTTTCCAGTAGCAAGCATGATTTCCCTCTTGTTGAAGTAGGCCTTAAATCCAGCTGAAGAGCTGTTGATCACCTCAAGGTATTCGTGCCTTTACTGCATCCTTAGTGTTATTGTGCCCTGCTGGTCGTTGTTATGGTTCGTAGGCATCATAGCTTGGTAGGACTTGTATTTGTTTACCACCGTAGGAAGTTTTCATAGCTCCTTCTTGTACTGTGAAAGCTAGCTAATATTCAAGGAGTTAATTCTAGCTCAAGGGCTCTGGGTCCTGGGTCTGAAGTGCACAGTTTCTTTAACAATAGGGCCTTGCCTTCCACAGGGAGGCAACCAAAGGCAATAGCAATGATTTGTAATGTTTTGGGAATTTCCCAGACAACTGTGAACAGCAAATTAAAAGAGGCTTCTCCTGCCTGGCATTAGGGTTTTGGTTAGGTGGCCTTTGGTTATTGGAGGGAACACTGTCAGCATAGATGAAAAAATTCACTTAAACTATATATGTATATTTATATGGGGGCTCACATGTATTATAGTGTTTATTTTTTGATAGATAGTTAATAGTATCTTATGATTTTTTTCAGACATCCTTACTGTTATTTTACACTCCTCTCTCCTGTATTTATCTCCTTGGTTCCTAATTAGACCATCTCTTTCCCATGTCCTCATCAGATCATTTACACTTTGCTGCTGCCCTCTTTACTGCTCCCTCACTACCTACCCAGACAATGCTCACATTTTCCTTTCCTGATTTCTGCGGGTCCTCCAGGGTATGTACTTACACCTGAAGATTTGAAACTAGGAGCCTCCGATGAGACTAAATATATGACATTCATCTTACTGGGTCTGGGTTCACCTCACTCAATATGATATTTTCTAGTTCCATCCATTTGCCAGCAAAGTTCATGATTTAATATTTTTCTTAGAACCCTATAGTGTTCCACAATGTCATCAGTTGAAGGGCATTTAGGGTTGTTTGCATTTCCTAGCTATTGTGAATAGAGCAGAAATAAACAACGCAGTTATCTGTGGAGTTGTGTTGTGAGATAAAGCTCTTGTACACTGGAAAGGTTTTTCCGTTTACAGAGTAGGATGCCAAGTCTTTGGGGCATATGCTAAGGAGTGGTATAGCTGGGTCATATGGTTTATTTTCACCTCTTTGAAAGTTCTCTACACCGATTTTCATAATGGCTGCCCCAGTTTCCATCCCAGGAAAAGCGAATGAGGCTTCTCTTTTTCTCCACACCATTGCCAGCGTTTATTCGTGGTTGCTTTGTTGATCTTTGCCATTCTGACTGGGGTGATAGCAAATCTCAAAGTTGTTTGAGTTGCATTTCCCTAACTACAATGATGAGAATTTTTTGAATTATTTCTTAGCCATTTCTTTTCTTCATTTGAAGACTCTGTGTGCATGTTCCAGGCCCGGTTTTTGAGTGGGTCATCTGTTTTATTGATTCCTTGTCTTTTGAACTCTTCATATACTCTTGATGTAATTCTCTGTCAGATGTATAGTAGGCAAAGATTTTAACCCATTCTGTGGGCTTCCTCTTCACCCTGTTGGTTGTTTCTTTAGCAGTGCAGAAGCTTTTTAGTTTTATTAGGTACCACTTGTTGATCGTTGGCCTTAATTTTTAGGCAAACGGAGTCCTATTCAGAAAGTGCTTTCCACAACTGTATCATGTTGAGTAGTGCCTGTATTTTCTTCTAGCAATTTCATTGTTTCATATTCCAGATGTTTGGTCAGTTGGTGTTTGTTTTGTGAAGGTTAATAGATACAGGTTTAATCTTACTCTTCTGCATGTGGATGGACATCCAGTTTTCCCATACCACTTGTCAATGATGCTTTCTTCTCTCCAGTTTATGTTTTTGGCATCTTTTTCAAATGTTAAATGGCTGAAGTTATGTGTATTTGTATTTGGATCTTCAGGTTTGTTCTATTGGTCTACTGTCTCATTGTTCCAATACCATATTGTTTTTATTACTATGTCTAAACATACTGTCTTATTTATAGTTTCTATTGCTGTTGTAAACACCATAACCAAAGAACAAAAAAAAAAACCCAAAAAACAAAACAAAAGAAAACAAAAAAACCAAACAACTTGGAGAGGAGAAAGTTTTTTTTATTTATACTTCCCTATCTCTTACAGTCTCTTATCAAAGGGAGTTAGGGTACAAACTCAAGGCAGGAACCTGGAGGCAGGAATTCAAGTAGAGGCCATGGAGGAGTGCTGCTTACTGGCTTGCTCCCATGCCTTGCTCAGCCTGCGTTCTTATACCACCTAGGACCACCAGTTCAGGGGAGATACCACCCAAAGTGAGCTGGGCCTACTCACATCCATCATTAATCAGGAAACTACACTACACACCGACTTACCTGTGGGCAAATCTTATGGAAGCATTTTCTCAACTGAGGGCCCCAAATTACTCTACCTTGTATCGAGCCGGCATAAAGCTGTCCAACACAAATATGTACCTACATTTATGGAGAAGAAAATAGAGAACATGGAGTTAGAACTGGGTACAGGAGTCAGGCCTGGTTACCTACAGACCAGGCCTCTGGCTTCGGATGACATTAGTTCTCTGTTGATGAGTTGGCAGGAATAGAGGGCAGTGGGTTGTTTTCTGCTTTGATAAAAGATCTTTCTGCCAGGGAAGGTTTTGTTTGTTTGTTTGTTTTTCTTGGGGGGATTTTTCAAGACAGGGTCTCTCTGTGTAACAGCCCTAGCTGGAACTAGTTCTTGTAGACCAGGCTGGCCTTGAACTCACAGAAATCCACCTGCCTCTGTCTTGGGAGGGCTGGGATTAAAGGCATGCGCCACCACCGCCCAGCACACCAAGGAAGTTTTTAAGGTCTGGGAACAATGTTGAAAAAGTTCTATTAGACAGCAAAAAGAAATTGAAAGCATCCCTTTGACAGGCTGTCAGCCAAACAAAGGGAGTTAGCGATCAGGTAATTTCCAAATGGGGTTCCATGGGCTGGAGTTGTAGATCAGTGGCGGAGTGGTTGCCTAGCAATGCCAGAGACCCTGAGTGCAGCCCCCAGTGCCGCAAAACCTAAAATGAACTAAAAATATAGTAAGCTCAAGGAGCACGTCTTTGACGATTAGGAGGCATCAAATTCCTTAAAAGGAGCCTGAAGACTCCAGTGTCAGTGACGTAATAAAGAATGGTTAGTGGCCGACACGAATGCAGGTAATAACGTCCTTTATTCTTTTGCTACCACATGTCCACAAACCTGTAATTCAAAAGTTTTGCAGCCTGATATATTTTGGAAATCAGATCATTTTGGATTTAGGAAAAGGATAGAATGTATTATGCACTCCTAAAAGTATCTGGGGACCACAGTCGTTGGTCAGCAATGAATCATGCATTTGTCATAACTGGAGAGTTAAAGAGTAGGGACAACTGGTTAGTCTGGTTCAGTTCTTCATGCTTATGACTTAGTTTTATGTGTTTTGAGTGCTTTGTGGTTCTGAGAATTTCAGATAAAGGACTGAGGGGAAGTATAATTTCTTAATACTATTATTATTTTTTTGAGACAGTGTCTTACTGTGTAGCTCTGACTGGCCTTGAGCTGGTTATGAAGACCAGACTGGCCTCAGACTTCCTGAGATCTTCCTGCTGAGTGCTGGCATTAAAGATGTGTCAGTGCATGCAGCCAACCGAATTTTTGTGATGCTTTAATTTGGACACAATTCTAAAATTGTTATTTGAAAACTAGGTTCACAGAAAAGCCCCCAGTGCGTAATTCTAGTTTTTCTCCATCTCACCTTACAACACGAACTGTCAAAGTGTGTTGCACGGTTTGAAGGAAGCTCCCCAGGAGAAAGCAGTGAAACCGGAAGGGAAATACTGCTCTGCATACACACCACCAGGAGCAGAAGTCACAGGGCTCCCTGGGAACTACTGGAAAGACTCACAACCGCCTCTCTCCCACATCAGAATCCCAAGAGTACTGAGGCTGCAGGGACCATTGGCTTCCCACCCGGTACCAAGAGGAACCTCCTGAAGCTAGAGGGACCTGAGCGCTTCACATCTCCGCTAAGTTCAGCTGTTATCCCTCCATCAGTATCCTCTTCACTTCTTAGCTTGTATTCTTTAATGTCCATTTCTGCTTATATGTCTTATGACGATTTTGTTTTTGTTTATATATTGCTCAGTTATACTTTAGGGTTGTTGTTTTTCTATACTCTTCAGCCACATTTCTTTTAATCCCTTCTTGTCCATACATCTTTCTCTTATCCTTATCCCTGCCACTTTTGCTATGTAAGTAAAACCTCCACAACTTTAGCAGTCTCTAAAATTTGGGGAGCTAACCGTCTCCTACGTCCTCCTCCTCCTCCCTACCTTATAGCCTTGACGTCAGAATCCTGTTTTGTTCCTGGTGCTTTTCAGATGTTAAGGCATTGGGTAATTACAGCAGCAGCCCAGGTAATGTCCACCCTTCTTCCCTGAGGAGGTCTTCGCCTACGTGGAAGTGGGTGTGTTTCCTGATTCTCCTTCCTGCCATGTTGTCCCTTCCTCCAAAGCTCAAACACTGAGATTTGCTACTGGTTTTTGTCAAATTCTTTTGTTTAATTATAGTGAATTAAAAATGTATCTCCCTGTTCTCCTAACCCTACTCACATCCCCCTTTAAGACACTGCCACCCACTGTAATGGTGGTGGTGTGTCATTGAGTCCGTGTCTATCCTATGAACTCTGCTATCTGCAAAATGTAAGGTATAAAAAGCATAAACATAAATTATTCAATCACTTTGGAAACACTGTTATTGAAAATTATTTGGCTGTTTGTTATTCTTTCTCAAAAACGATATCTTGGAAACTGATCTTTTATTACCACTGAGGAGGGAGATTTTAATTAATCTATAAGAGGGTGAGATTGAGCAATGGTCTTGTAAAACCATCAGATGTAGCTGCCATTTGGAATAAAGAGGTCAGGAAGCACTAGTCACTTTTACATATTGAGAAGCTGGGGCTTTGCCCTAACCCTTACTGACCACATGGGGGTGCTCTAAGCCTTTTCTGTATAGTGTAGTCGCCTCTCCTAGCACACATTCATAGCATCTGTGCCTGTCATTGCCTTGTTTCTTGGCCAATGGCCCTGTTCTGACAGCATCATCAAACCCGGTGGTCTGAGGTAGACCTTGTCACTAAAATCTCTGTCAATTTAGAGGAGATAACATTACAAGTTTATCTTGTGAGAACTGTTTGTAACTGGTTATCTCTAGAGCTAAAGAAAGGATCAAATTTACAAAAATTAAAAAAATCATAAGCATCATTTGTTCTATTTTGCAGCATCAGTTAATATAATTTCTTTATTAGAGCAATCTGTTGTTCTAGGCCCCCTCTTGCCCAGGGTCTAAGGTGCTGTCATATAATTTTTTTGTTTGTTTTTTTGTGTTTTTAAACCATCGTTTCTTTGTACTTTAGGTATATGGGTGTTTTGTCTGCATGTATGCCTGTGTATTGCATTGGTGCCTGATATCCCCCTGGGAGTGGTCTGAAAAGAATACCAGATCCATGGTAACTGGAGTTACAGATGGTTCTGAGCCACCACATGGGTGCTGGGGATGGAACCAGGGTCCCCTGAAAGAACAGCCTGTCCTCTCAACCACTGACCCATCTCTTCAGTTTTTAGGGGACTTTGAGCACTTTGATGTTTGACTTGAGAATGTCAAATGTATACAGAGAAAATACTACAGTGAATCTGCTTATTCGTGTCCACCATCAACAATATGACTCGAGTATATGATATCTTCAGCAATGTGTCTTTGTCAAGTTCTAGAGGGTAACTAACTGCATTGTCAGTATTCTGTAATGTTTGGGGGAAGGGGTTCTTTCTTTCTTTTTTAATGTTTTCTGGTTTTTTTTTTTTTTTTTGAGACAGGGTTTCTCTGTGTAGTTTTGGAGCCTGTCCTGGAACTTGCTCTGTGGACCAGGCTGGCCTCGAACCTGCCTCTGCCTCTAGAGTGCTGGGATTAAAGACCTGCACCACCACTGCATGGTGGGGATGTGGTTTTAAGGGACCCCACTGATCTGCATATGGGTTTTCAGAAGGCCTTTATTGTTAGTTATCCCCTCCACTTGCCCTCCTCTACTCTGTCTCCCGACTCCCCATGCCATCTATTCCTTCCTGCTCGTTTCTCCCTACATAACACTGTCTCCTATTTCCCTTGACATGAATGGGGCATCTCCGACTATGATCCCTTATTTTGTACCTAACCTCTGAGCATTCCAAATACCGAGAAACCACAGTGAAAACTTAAAAGCTAACATCTACAAATGGGAGAAGAATCTGCTGTTTATGAGTTCTAGTTACCTCAATCAGGTTGATTGTTTTTAATTCTGTCCATTTACCTGCACGTTTCATGCTTTTATTTTCTTAACAGCTGAATAATATTGTATTATTTAAATGTTCCACATTTTCATTATTAACTTATCAGTTGATGGAAAGCTAGCCTGCTTTTACTTCCTAGCTACTGTGACTAGCGCAGCAGTGAGTAGGAAAGAGCAAGTATAGCTGGATGTGTGGTAGCTCTCTTTTCAGCTTTTTAGGAACTTCCACACTGGTTTTGATAGTGCCCATCCCAGTTTGTACTTTGTCTTTATTACTTTTCCATTGCTTTGGCAAAACACCATGACCCTGGCAACTTACTAAAGAAAGCATTGAATTGGCCTTATGGTTTCAGAAGGTTAGAGTCTCTGATGGCAGAGCAAAGGCACAGTGGTAGGGACAGCTGACACCCCACATCTTAGGAGGTAGGGAGTAGCACACGGGGGATAGTATGAGTCTTTTGAAATCTCAAAACCCTTGTCCAGTGGCATACTTCTAACTAGGCCGCACCCTCCCGAGCTGTGCCGCTACCTTGGGACCAAGTACTCAAACCTGAGACGTGGAGTCCATTCTCACTTAAACCACTGCATACCTACCCAGCGTGCTGTCATTTTTATTTTTTATTTTGGCCATTTTGATTGAGGCGAGATGAAATTTCAAAGTAGTTTTAATTTGTATTTCCCTGATAGCAAAGGGTCTTGAACATCTAAGAAGTATTTCTTAGCCATTGTGTTTCATACTTTGAGAACTCTCAATTTAGCTCCATTTCCTATTTTTCAATTTGTTTTCTTGATATCTAGGGTTTTTTTTCTTTTAGTTCTTTGCATATTCTTTGTACCAGCTTTCGGTCAGATGTGTAGCTGGTAGATATTCTTTCCATTGTAGATGCTGCCTGTTCATGTAGGTACATTGTTTGTTGTATGGAAACTTTTTAATTTTACATGATCTGTGCTAGTTCCTGTTCAGCAAGCCCTTTCCTTGCTTATACTTATAAGTTCAAGTGTATTCCATACTTTATCTTTAATCGGATTCAGCAGGTATTAGGTCTTATGCTGAGTTTTTTGATCTATTTAGAATTGTTTTTAGAATGATGGATATGAAGCCAGTTGCATTCTTCTACATGCACATATCCAGCTGGACCAGCACCATTTGTTAGAAAGTCTGCATTTTCTTATTTTTTTCGGTATGCTTTCTTTTTTTGTATTTTATTTTATTGAGCTCTACATTTTTCTCTGTACTTTCTTAAACTGCTGACTTCTTTGTAAAATAGTCATCTGTGAGTGGTGCTTGCACTTGTGTGTCTGAATCTTCAGTTCTATTTTATTCTTCAATGGATCTTTTTTGTGGTGCTTCGTTACTTTATTTCTGTGTTATAATTTGAAATCAGAAATGAGGCTATCTCCAGCAGTTATTGCTCATGATTATTTTAGCTGTCCTGCTGATTTTGTGTTGGAATATGAAATTTAAGATTATTTTTTCAGTTTCTCTGTAGAATTGTGTTGGAATTTTGATGGGGATTGCATTGAATGTTTAGTTGGCTTTTGGTTGGATGGATGTTTGTACAATATGATTCATGTTCAGGAACTGATATAGATGTATTCCTTGGGGTTAGACTTCCCATGATCTGTTGATCTCTGCATTGTGACCAGTTGTGGTTTTCTTTGATGGTATTCATTTACTGTAAAGAGAGGCTTCTTTGATGAGGGGTTGTTACTTCCGGTATCTGTGGGTATAAGGATTATAGAGAGATTAGGCAGAGTCAAGGAGACACCATGTATCTGATGAAGGAGACAGACACTGGAATCTTACCAGTAGGCCACGGCCTTAAGGTAATACACAGATTAATAGCAATGGGTTTACTTAAGATATAAGAGCTACGTAGGAATAAGCCCAAGCTACTGGTCAAATAGTGTTGTAATTAATATAGTTTTGTATGATTATTTGGGCCTGGGTAGCTGGGAAAGGAACTAGCAGTCTCCATTTACAAGGATAATAAAAATTTGGAATGCAGTAAGCAATTGTGCTAGTCTAGCAACGTGACAGTAGTAAATTCTTATCTAAGGATCATGATCAAACTAGTCCCAGGAAGGTGTTTAGGTTTCTAGTAGCAGGAATGTTTTTTCCTCCTGCTGAGTGGGCCTGATGTCCCATTAGATACCTGTTGGATGTCACCATCATGCGAGAGCCACTGAGTGGGCCTGATGTCCAATTAGACACCTGTTGGACGCCACCGTCATGTGATAGCCACTTATCGCACCTTTATGCATACTTTGCCATGCTGGTAATTGTTGTGGTTTTTGGGTGTTGCAGCAGGGTGGGATTGTTTAATTCTTTCCCTCCCTTGGCAGCTTGCATAGTAATGTTTGGAACAGAAGATAGATCACAGGAAAAAGGCTTTCATGTCAGATCCAGCTCAAATTGTCTGAGTCCTGCGTCATACGTTATGTAAAGTGTCTTCAACAAAAAGCAGCCCATGCTCAACTCCTGAGAGGCAACCATGGGCTACATCAATAATCTGTATCATTTTCAGAGTCACTTGAATTGTCCAGACCAACCATTCAAAAGAAAGTTCTTTGTACCTGACTCTGGGGGGGTTTGGATCAATGGTTCTTGTTGAGAACATTATTACCATATTCTCTCTCTCTCTCTCTTTCTCTCTCTCTCTCTCTCTCTCTCTCTCTCTCTCTCTCTCTCTGTGTGTGTGTTCTCTCTCTCTCTGTATAGGTGTGTATGTTATATGTATAATTTTATGTAAAGATAAAATATGTTTGAGGCTTTATCAGATAACCCTGTGTCATTTGTCCCTTGTCCCTCATCCCCTTCTCTCTTGTTCAGCCTCCCTCCTTCCCACGTGGAGCCTCTTCTACATTACTGCATTTCCCTCATCATGCCACCTGTATCCTGCTCTTTCCCCCAGCACCCTCCTAGCCTGGTTCCTTTATATTTTTTTTTGGTTTCTGTAGTTATTCCATGTTCTATACTCACATATGAGGGATTAGAACTAGGAACAGAAGATGAAAAAGAGCATGCAGTATTTATCTTTCTGGGTACAGGTTACCTCATTCAATAGAATCGTATCTAGGTCAATCCATTAACCTGAAAATTTAATGGTTTCATTTTTCTTCATACCTGAATAGTATTTCATGTTTATACCTACCACATTTTTATTATTCATTTGTCTGTTGAAGGGCATTGAGATTGTTTCCATGACCCAGCTATTGTGAATATAATAGCAATTGGCATTGCTGAGCAAGTATCTGAGTCCTTTGGGTATATGACAAGAAGTGATATAGCTGGGTCACACGGTTGATTTATTGTTAGTTTTTCTCAAGGCTCTCCATACTGATTTTCAGAGTTACTATACCAACTTGTATTCCTACCAACATTGGGAACCTTGCTAGTATTTTCTTTGTTAGTTTTGTTAATTTAGTCATTCTGAGTGGGGTGAGGTTTAAAAAAAATCTCAAATTTGTTTAAATTTGCATTTCTATAATTGCTAAGGGTGATGAACACTCCCTGAGATAGATACCTTGTAGCCATTTTCAATTCTTTCTTTGAGAACTTTGTTTGGACCCCAACCCATTTTTTAAATTGGATCACTTGTTTCTTTGATTCTATTTTTTGAGTCCTTTGTATATTCTGGATATTGGTTCTCTCTCAGATGCAGAGCTGGTAAAGACTCTCCCATTTTGTGGGCTTCTTCTTCACTTGTCTGTTTCCTTAGCTGTGCAGAAGCCTTTTAGTTTTATGAGGTCCCAGTTGTTTGTCAGGTTTTTGTCTTAATTCCTTGGCTAATGGAGTCCTGTTCAGAAAGTCCTTTCCTACACCTGTGTCTTGTAGAGTACTGCCTATGTTTCCTTCTAACAGTGTAGTCAGAGACTGCTTTTTCATTTTCTGGCTGCCCAGACCAGAGTAATCACACAGAAACTATATTAATTACAACACTGTTTGGCCAATAGCTCAGACTTCTTATTAACTATCGCTTACATTTTAAACTAACCCATTTCTTTTAATCTGTGTATTGCCACGAGACTGTGCCTTACCCGGTAAGGTTTTGTTCTGGTGTCTTTCTCCTTCAGCAGTTACATGGTGTCTCTGACTCTGCCTACTTTCTCTTTATATCTCTGTTTGGATTTCCAGCCTGGCTTTGCTTTGCTAAGCCATTAGCCAAAACAGCTTTATTCATCAGCCAATAAAGCAACACATATACAGAAGGACATTCCACATCATAACAGTTTTAGTGTTTCGGATTTCAAGCTGAAGCCTTATATTCACTTGGAGCTATTTTTGTGCAGGTTTAGATACAAGTCTATTTGTGTTCTTCTCCATGTGGACATCTAGTCTCCCAGTCTAGTTCTTGAAGATGTTGGCTTTTTCCAGTGAATGTTTTTTGCATCTTTGTCAAATAAAATGTGGCTGTGATTATAAGTACTCATATTTGGGTCTTCCATCGTATTAGTATTTTTATGTCTGCTTTTGTTTATGTCTGTTTTGTTTATGTCACAATTTTTTAAAACTATAGCTTTTATAATATATCTTGAAATCAAGTCTGTAATAGCAATCTCTCCAATATTCTTTTGCCCAGAATTGCTTTGCATATCTGAGGTCTTTTCTGGTTCTTTATAAATTTTAGAAATTTTTTTCATTTATGTGAAGAATATTGTGGGTGTTTTGATTGTAATTGCATTGAATCTATAAATTGTTTTTGACATAATGGTCTTTGTCACAGTATTAAGTCTATCAATCCATGAACACAGGGTGCTTTTCCATTTTCTAGTGTCATTATCAAACCTCTTTCTTCAGAGACTTGAAGTTTTCATTGCAGATGACTTTTGTCTCCTTGATTAGGCTTATTCCAAGATATTTTATTGTCTATGATGCTAACTGTAAATATAAGTGTGCCTATAATCTCTTCTTCACTGTGTAGTTGATATATAGAAAAGCTGTGGAGTTTTGTAAATTAATTTGCACCTTGCCTATTTGCTGAGCTTGTTAATTATTTCTTTAAGTTTTCTGGTAGGATTTTATTTTGGATTTCTTATGTATGATATCATATCATCTGCAAATGGGGATAATTTGACTTCTTTTCTTATTTGTACATCTTTAATTTCTTTTGCCTTATTGCTCCAACAATTGCTTGCAGAACTATATTGAAAATGAATGGCAATATTGGATAACCCTATCTTTGTCTTGATTTTAATTAAATTTCTTCAAGTTTTTCTGTACTGAGGAAAATGTTGACTGTGGGTTTGCATTTGTAACCTTTATTATATTGATGTATATCCTCTCTTATCCTGCTCTATCAACTAGGTCTTTTATCATGGAGGCATGCTGAATTCCATCAAAGGCTTTTTCCAAACCTATTGAGATTATCCTGTGGTTTTGTCTATAAGTTCATTTATATGGTTTATTAATTCCTCAATTTACATATGTTGCACTAACCCTGTATTTCAAGTAAAAACCCAACTTGATGAAGAATGATCTTTTTTATTGAAAAAAATGTTTTTCATGTAATATATTTTATGCTTTCCTCCTTCCTCAACTCCTCCCAGATATTTCCCATATACCTACCCACACAATTTTATCATATCTTTCTTTTGCTGCTTAAAGATTAAACGTATAAAAGTGAAAGAAAAGTAAACAAGAAAGACAGCACCAACATGTAAAAACACACACACAAAATGGCAATCAAAAATTGATGTGGGATAACCATTCTGTATGCTGTGAATATGTTTTATTACCATTGGTTAATAAAGAAGCTGATTTGGTCAATAGCCAGGCAGGATAGATGTGGGATCACACAGATTTGACTCCATTGCATCTTGATTTAAGGTCAGAGAGTTCAAACCTATTTTTGATTCTCAAGGTCAGAGAACTGGATGTTTGATCTAAGGCATGGTTCCTAGATGTCTTGATCCTCAAGGCCAGATAACAGAATGTTTGATCTAAGGTGTGGTTGTTGGATGCTTTGAGAATTAAGAAAGTAATTATTCTTGTTTGTTCCTAGTATCATGGTAAGGAAGTCTTTTGCTCCCCCTTTTGCTTGGGATGTATAAGTGCTGGGAGAACTAAATTTGGGAGGATGCAATATTCACTGGATGCCCTCCTAACTATCTTATGTCTCTTGTCTATTTTTCAACCATCACTCTTCCTTTCAGGCATGTTCAAACAGGTAAACTGTTTCCAACAAATAGAGCCAGGCAGCAAATCTAAACAAAGATATAGAGGGGAATAGGGCAAAGTCAGGGAGATGCCAGCAGCCACCAGGAAAACAAAATGTGAGGTAACAAGCCATGAACCTCATGGTAAAATACAGATTAATAGAAATGGGTTAATTTTAGTTGTAAGAGCTAGTTAATAATAAACCTGAGCTAATAGGTCAAACAGTGTTTAATTACTATTAAGCCTCAGAGTGGTTATTTAGAAACTGGTAGGTGGGAGAGAAACCTCCAGTTACAAAAAATAAACAAACAAATGATCAATAAGACAAAAAATATGTCCAAACAAAGCAAAATGAAACAAAATGTCCACAAAAAACACCACTGAGTTTGTTTTGTATTTGTTAGCAACTCCTGGGCATGGTTGGTAAATCTAGTGGGACTCTGTTAGAGAAAATTGATCTTCCATTTTCCAGTAGGCATAAATTATAGGTAGCTTCCTTGTTAGGATAAGACTCCTTGTTCACTTCTCCCTCTCTGTGTTGGGACCCCATCTGGATTGGACCTCTGCTGGTCTGTGTCTGCTTCCACAGTCTCTGTGAGCTCATGTGTGTATCATCAGTCATTTAGCAGCTTTTTCTCATTCCTCAGCCATCAAACAATTTAAAGACAACACAATAACATACAGTATCCAGACTCTCTGTTTATTTTTCATCTTTATGTGGCTTTATTTTAAACCCTATTTCTTCTTTTATTTTTAATTTTGTCTTTTTGAGACTGGGTTTCTCTGTGTATAGTTGGCTGTTCTGGAACTCACTCTGTAGACCAGGCTGTCCTTGAACTCATAGAGATCTGCCTGCCTCTGCCTCTCAAATGCTGGGATTAAATGTGTTTGACATCACACTTTGAACTCACAGAGATCTGCCTTGCTCTTTCTCCCAAGTGTTGGAATTAAAGGTGTGTGCCACCATACCCAATTACTCTTTTTCTTTCTTTTTTATTTTAAGGACTTTATCCTTTTTCTTTTCTCTCCCAAGCCTATATATATTTTAAAACTGTAAACAATTTAAAGGCTTTTTCCCCCCTTTGGTATGAATCTATTTTACTGTATATTTCTCTTTTTATGACCACATGAGTCTTTAATTTGCTAAACGATATGGCTAGGATTAAAGCTGTGGCTTTGATGGCTGGATCCAGACCATTTCTTAACTTTCAGAGAGTCTAGCCTCATGGTGGAGGCACTGGCCAGAGCCATATTTATTGCCACAACTCTATGGAGTTTCAAGGTCCCTGACACCACCAAGAAGCATGCTGCCAGCTATTCATAAACACCATTTAAGTGTTTGCTGGCAGGGCCTCTTAAAAGAACTGCAAGGTTTCTCAGCTAAAGAGGAGTCAGGAAGCCTCTCTTAAATGAGATGCACTTGTCTCTAGCAAAGAGAGCCCACCCGAGAAAGTGCTGCTATCAATAAGCCATGCTTAACTCTATCCTTTTCTGTCTAGAATTACTTTCTAAGCTCTCTCAGGCTTTATGTGGATGCAGTTGTCCACATGGGCACTGTTTATTGACTGAGGTTTCTGTCCTACCCAGTCCTGTAGCCATTTAGCCCCAAAGAGACACTCAGAGTTCTACATTAATTATAAACTGATTGGCCTATTAGCTCAGGCTTCTTATAACTCTTATAACTTATATTAGCCCATAATTCTTGTCTGTGTTAGCCACATGGCTTGGTACCCTTTTCATAAGTGAGGCACATTCATCTTGTTTGCTCTGTGTCTGGGTGACAACTGCAGATTGTGCTTTTCAATTTCACCTACATTTTGTACATATTGTCCAATTACTCATAAAATCTTATCTTCTTAGAGCCTTTTTACACACTTTCATGAATGTCTATTTTATTATACTCCAGAGAGCTGTACTTTTGAAAATACTTTTTTTTTAAAAAAAAATGTGGGCCAATGATATGGCTTAGGGAGTAAGGAGGCTCGCTGCTAAGCCCAATAGCCTGCATTCAATCCCTAGGACTCTGATGATAGAGAGCGATAACCAATTCCATGTGTCCTCTGATCTCCACATACATGTTGTTTCAGGGACATATACGCTTTCTATACACTTAGTAGGAAGGCCGCTTGTTGGGTCCTGGGTGCTCAGCCCTGAAATAATCACACAGAAACTATATTATTCAAAACACTGCTTGGCCCATTAGCTCTAGCTTCTTATTGGCTAACTCTTACATATTAATTTAACCCATTTCTATTAATCTGTGTATTGCCATGAGGCTGTGTCTTACCGGGAAAGTTCTGGCATCTATCTCTGGTGGGGCTACATGGCTTCTCACTGGCTCTGCTTCCTTTCTCCCAGCATTCAGTTTAGTTTTCCCCATGTAGCTCTGTTCCCCTATAGCTTTTCTATGGGTCCAAAGCAGTTCCTTTATTAACCAATGATATTCACAGCATACAGAGGAGAATCCCACATCAACACACAATAAAAATGTAGTAAAAATTTTAAATGCTTTTTCATGATAGCATAGTGGAAACATAGTTCTAATTGACTACTATTAAAGTAAGTATTTTTATGTGTTTGTTAATAGCTGTTGACACGTTTGATTTATCATTTCTTTCTTGGTTCCCTCAGATTGTAGGATGCTGTATCTGAACTATACATGACTAGTCATCGGCCCCAGTGTCCTTCAGTTGTTTTCTTTTTTAAAAAATAAAAACAGTACTCTTCATTTTGCAGATGGAATTTTATATAGCTAAGGCTCTAAAAATACAAATACAATGACTGTTTTATTTTTGTGTGGGAAAAGAAGTTCACATGTGCTGTAGTTTACTTTCCCTCTACCCACGAGAAAAACTGTGGAACAGTTTTCAAAAACATTCATTTGCCACTAGTATTGCCGTATGCTGTTTTTAAAAAAGGTTTTTATTGATTCTTTGTGGATTTCACATCATGCATCTTGAACCCCGTCATCTCTCTGTCCTCTCGCTTCTGCCCTCTGCCCTTGCAACCTCTCTGCAAAACAAAAATTAAAAGAAAGGCCAAACCAACCAATCAAAAAAAAAAAAGTCTCAGTGTGGAAGTGGTAGTGTGGCCCAGTGAGTCACACAGTTTACCCTTTAGTCCATACATCTTTACTTGCAAGTGTGTATTAAAATGGGTCATCCATCTGGTCCAGGCCTCTGGCTTTTGCTACACTATCGATGCTGGGCTCTCACTGGGACTCTGCTTGGATATCCTGTGTCACGGAGATCCTATAGCTTTGGATCTGCAGGTGCTGCCCCTTCACGTGTTCCAACGGATCATAGATGGGGTGGATGTTGGGGCTGGCCAGGGTGGTTGCGGATTGGTCAGTCCACCAGCTTTCTCTCACTCTCACCACACAGGCAAGCTCTTCAGCACTGCCCCAACTAGTTCACCCAATGTAGCAGACAACAAGGTGCGGGGTCAGTTCTGCTCTCGCGCCCTCTGGTGGGTCTCATTCTCACCACCAGGGCCAGCTCTTCTGTTTCACCCATGAGAGGCACAGGACCGGCTCTCTGGATTGCTGCACTTGGTGAGGAACAGGGCCAGCTTTCTCTTCTTAGGCCCCTGAGGCTGCCTCTCCTGCCTGTTGCAGGGGGCAAAGGATGGGGGTGGGGCATCCCCTTTCTCTTGCTACCCCCTGTTGTCCGGGCCTGCGCTGCTACCAGGGCCCATGTCTGCGTTTGTGGCTCTGCTGTAGTCCTCAGTCTGTGTTGGTGTTGATGTCTGGGGCTTCTGGTACCACGGAAAGCAGTGAGGATAGGGCTGTAAGCCCTGTCCCTCTCCAGGGCAGGCAGCACAGTAGAATATTCCCTGCTGGCAAGCGTGCCAGTGAGCTGGCCCTGAAGACAGGAGAGAGCTAGCCCCATGGTCTGTCATATGGTATGGGCAAGGGAGAGATACCCCTTTGGCCCCATACCCTTCGCCTCTCACAACCTCCTGCAGGCAGGAAACGCTGGTCCTGGGTCTCGAGAGTGGGAGAGCTGATCCTGCCCCTCATGGGCTGCAACACTCAGGAGAGTGGCCCCCGCACTTCACCTGGGCAACTTAGTAGAGCTGACCCCATTGACAGGGACACAGGTGATCACGTGCTGTGAACCTGGAGTGGGAGATATGGCCCCGCCCTTCACAGGCCTGTGGCGGTGGCGGGGTGGGAGAGGGAGAGATGACTGCCCTCCTCCCCAGCCCCTTGCTGCCTGTGGCAGGTGGCAGAGCTGGCTGGTCCTGAGGTCACGAGACTGGGAGGACTGGCACTGTCCCCCCTCCCCCCACCGAAGAAGCGCTTGAAAGAGCAGGTTCCATACCTCATCTGGGCAGCAGAATAACGCTGACTGACCCTGTTGACGGGCGTAGTCGTGAGCTGGCTTGGGTGGGTCATGAGAACAGCAAGACTAGTCCTGTGTAGTGTCTAGTTCTCTCCCACCATGTGGCGGCATGGATGAGGAAAAAAACTGGTTCTGGGGCCGCTGAGTGAGAGAAAACTGGTCTTGCCCCTCACCAGCTGTAGCACATGGGAGGGAGGGCACGGCACCTTGCCTGGGCAGCACTCTAGGGCTGACCCTGTTGTCAGGGGACACGGGTGAGCCAGTCCTGAGGGCGTGAAGGCATATATATGCCTATGCTTCTTGTTGAATCCCTTTGAGGTAATTTAATGATTTAGATCCACAGTCTGTGCATGCTCTGCGAAAGAACAAAGTTGCTAAGAGGCACTGTACTTTGAGGACATAGGCAAGGTGTATGGTCTATATGCACATTGTTCATGTACATGTGTGTATGGGTGGTATTCTGGGGATATTTCTGCAGAAGAGGACTCTATGTCACCACACCCACCACTGGGCCTTAAATATCCTTCATACAAAGTGGGTCAATAAGGAGTGTAATGTATCACGCTCTGAAAGGACCACAGAGCTTCTTTAAATGGCATCTTCCTAGGAACGTCTCTGCAGATCAATTGAGGGAGAATGTGAACTAATTTGTGTTTCAGCTCACTGGCCTTTAAATGACAATCATTATATAAACAAAACAGAAATTATGCTGATGCGTGTCTGATATTTAAAATTTACGTTTGGTGTGTTAGAAAGCTAAAAGCATGAAAGCAAGCCGTCCCTAGGCATTTATAAACTTAAAATTATATCGCAGCACACACACTTGCTATGATGTCTGTACAGTGTATTTCAGTGCACACATAGTCTTCTGGTTTGTTGATCTTCTTAACAGAATTCATTTCAAAGTCTGGGGCTGGCATTAGAATGCCTTCATTTCTCAGGTTGTTTTCTGAACCATGTTTTAGTAGGAAGAGTCTAGAGAATTTTTCCAAAGGTTTATAAGAGAATAAACTTTCCTCCTTCTTCTCTTGGGACAAATTAGCATGGTTTCTTTGGGCAGAGAATAAGAGCCAACATTTAGAATCACTCTAATTAAGTGAATGATTTTGGCCTAATAGTTAACCAGATAGCCTAAAAGCTTGCATCCCAGGAAGTTGTTCTGTTTACTATAAAATGCTTGTGATTTCCTAGCCTCATTGTCTTGTTTTTACTTCATCTTATGCTGTTAAATGTGTTTGCTCACAGAGCTGAAGAGCCTTAGTGAACAGATGCTGTGCCAATTTGATTCTAGCACTTACCAATCTTGCAATGATTGCCATTTGTGATCTGGATGATTCTTTGTTGTGGACACTGTCCTTTACAATGTAGCATGCTTATCCATGTCTATAACATCACACATACCTGTGGAATTGTCACTTCTGCCAGCAAGATAATTACTACATGGAACCCAAACCATTGTCAAGCCCCAGTTCCAAAGTAACCAGGAATACCAAATCACCATTGGCAAGGATGAAAGGCAGACAGTAGGAGTCTCAGTTGGATTTTGTAAGAACAAGTCTGTGAATCCATCCCTGTCCCCAAGATCTGACTTACCAGTGTTACCACCAGCAGCTGAAAACTGCCTTTGGCTAAACCCAATAATAAACTCACTAAAGATTTTGATAAACAATAGACAATTCCCCTGAAAGGCCTTAAAAACAATTTTCTTCTATAGTGTTTTTTGTTTTGTTTTGACTTTTTTTTGTCCTAGTGTTTTTTGTTTCATTATTTTAGTTTCTTTTGATTTTAATTTTTTTTTGAGAGAGGAAGGACATGAATTTGTCTGAATAGGAAGATGGAGGAGGACCTGGGAGGCATTGGAGGAGGAGGAAGAATATGAACAAAATAGATTTTGTATAAAAAAATTAAGTAAAAGTAAGTTAATTAAAAAACAAAAGTATAGTTTAGTAAGATCAAAATTAATAGACAAATATGCAAGACCTATGCTAGAGGGCTTCTTTAATTTTTGTTACCTTTATTTACCTACCTACTTGTTTATTTACTTATTGTGGGACATGTCATGGAGCATGTGTTGAGGTCAGAGAACAATTTGCGGGAGTTGGCACTCTCCTTAGACCATGCGGAACCACAGAGTTTGAACTCAGATGTTCAGACTTGGTAACAAAAAGTACCATTATGGTACTGTTAATTAGTAAGGCCGATTCAGAAGTGTTATTGAATAGTTGCACAACCTCTTGCTCCAGGACACAGGAAAAGTGAGACTATAGTACTTATTTATGCTCTGAATCCTTACCTTCATTCCCAAGGTGTGCCACTGTAATTGTTTTGAATTTCAATGAATGGAATAGGTATAGCCAAGGAGAAAGCAATTACTTACCTTTCTTTCAAGTGTACCTATATTTCAAGGAGACACTCTTATTTCAAGTACTTAGGTCTAAGATCACCTCCTACTCTATAGAGTACATTTAAAGCCTGAATACTGGGCCTTAACCTAGGCCATTTATTCTGTATTGACTGGGAGACTTCTCAGGGATAATTGTTCTTGATGTAGTTGTTGTAGCTTGGGACAAACTCAACAGTCAGAGTAGTTGGTGAAATTGGCCACTATATCCAAGATGAGACTCATAAGATACTGTATTCCTAAAAGAAGGAGAAGGAAAAGTAAAAGCAGAAGAGAAAACAGCATGGAGGTTTCTTAATTTGGCTGGGAGAAATGGTTTCATTCTACTATAAGTAAGTAAATGCTCATGTTATTCCTACAGACACAGCTTCCAGAAGGAAGGATGCTTTAAAGCATCATCAGGATGTCATTCATCTTTGTCTTTTAAAGAGGGATCTGAGGTCTTCCACAGGTTTACAAGTGTGATGGGAAGTTTGTTTAGCACCACCAGACACTTTGAGAACTAGTCCTTAGGAAGGAATCTTCCAGGTTGATTACACTTCAATTATTCCAAGGCCTATACATGGTGTGTCATCAACAATAGGGTCTCACTTTCCAGTTCTGGGAGACAACCAAGGGAGAAGTAATAAAGGTGTAACCATTGTTATTATTTTTGTAAATTGATCATTTATTTTTATTTTTTGTTGTTTGAGATTTTCATACATGCCTGCAAAGAATTTTGAGAATTTCTGGGAATTGAACTCAGGACTTCTGAAAGAGCAGGCAGTGCTCTTAGCTGCTGAGACATCTCTCCATCCCCTAAATTTCAGATTTCTTGAAGATAATTAATTATACAGAGTAGAAATTTTATAACTGATTATGCTTTTTAATGCATTAGAACAGAATAAAGCTATCTGATTCTCTGGTTAAATACACTAAGTTCTAGAGTATATTTTGGAGACAATTTAGTCTTATTTCTATAGGTTTTTCTTTTTCTTTCTTTCTTTTTTTTGAGACAGGGTCTTACTTGGTAGTCTTGGCTGGCCTGGAACTTGCTATGCATCCCAGGCTGGCTTCTAACTCACAGAGATCCACCTGCCTCTGCCTCTAGAGTTCTGGGATTAAAGGCATATGCCACCATGCTTGGCAACTCCTATTTTAATGTGCAGGTTCTACCAATTGTATATAATATTTTGTCAAAGTAAAGTACATATTTTATCACACTGGGAATTGAGATGCATTTACATAAGTTAATTGGCAGTGTTTTCACTATACAGACTATAAAATGACAAATCTTGGGTTAGGTGATAAATATTGAATATAGAGGAAAAAGATGCTAGGAAGTTCATGGTAAAAATGAAAATACTTGTGGTTTGAGTCATGGCTGGAGACTAAGGAGGCCTGAGAAACAATTACTGAGAGTTTACAGATTATTTAATGGACTGTCAAAATTTACCGAAATGTTTCAAGAGTGAAAGAAATTCTGGAAAATATAAAACACAACCTATAAAATACCTGAGGGTGGAGGGGATGGGAGTTGGAGAGCAAGCATGGGAGGTCTTGTTATATAGCCCAAAGCTGGCCTTGAACGTGTAATTCTTTTGCCTCAGCATCCTGAGTCCTGGGACTACAGACTTATAGTAGTCACAGTCCTTTAACATGAAATGTAATGTTACCATTTCCAACCCTCATTCCTTTCTTCAATTCCCCTTCAGTAGGTTCCCCTTCAAACTTCATATTTCATTATTTTTCTGCTTTCTCCTCTTTCTTTTCCTCCTCCTTTGCCTTTTGATAATCCACTAAGTCCAGTTAGCTTTGTCCATATGTGCATGTGTGTGACATCATCCATTGAAACACAGGGAACCTTTCAGTGACCCACCCTCAAAGAAGAATGTTCTCCATCCTCCAGTATCTCTCAGCTGTCAGTAGCCCCTCAGGAAGAGGTGGGACCCAGTGAGCACAATCCCCATCTACACTTGGGATTGGCTGTCTTAAGCTTGAGCTATGACTGGATGAGCAAAACTACACAATGGGTGCCCTGTTCTAACAGCCTGAGTACTAAGGGAGAAGATAAGGACCTATGTTGGAAGATTTTATTTTTTTCATTTAATATGCCTTGTTTTTCTGCCCTGGACTCTGACATCCTATTTTCTGATCAGAGGCTCTATCAACCCCACAGCTCACCACAGTGCCTCTTGCCTAGCATCCCGACTGTAGCGTGGCCTCTCTAGAGATGTTCTCCTGCTGCATTCTGTGTGCATGGCTAACCCTGATTCACTTGCTGTTTCAATATTCACTTTCCTAATTTTTCTTTCCCCTTTTAGAATTCATACATGAATATTATATTTACACGATTTCCCTTCTTACTATTCCAATGTCCCCCTTACACCTTTGCAAATTCATGACTTCTTATTTAATCATTTTTTTATTTCTTATTTTTGAGATTATAATATAATTGCAACACTATCCCTTTCCTTTTCTTCCTCCGAACCCTCTCATATGCCAGTCTTGCTATCTTTCAAATTCATGACCTCTTTTTAAATTATTATTGCATGTATTTATGTATATGTATATACACACATACACAATTCTGAATATAACCTGCTCAGTCTGTATACTGTTACTTCTATGTATGTTTCCGGGTTGACCATTTGGTATTGGATAGCCAATTAGTGCACTGTTTTCCCTAGGGTGACTATTTCTTCTGTTCCCAGCAGTCCTCAGTTGTAGTTGTCTGTTGTTCTTTATGTAGGGTTGAGGCCTCCAGAGCTTTCCTTTCCTTCCTTCCTTCCTTCCTTCCTTCCTTCCTTCCTTCCTTCCTTCCTTCCTTCCTTCCTTTTTCTTTTCCTTTTTTTTGTTATTTTTTGTTTTTTTTGAGACAGGATTTCTCTGTAGCTTTGGAGCCTGTCCTGGAACTAGCTCTTGTAGACCAGGCTGGCCTCGAACTCACAGAGATCCACTTGCCTCTGCTTCCCGAGTGCTGGGATTAAAGGCATGCACCACCACCGCCCAGCTCAGAGCTTTTCCCAGCATACATTAGCATGTTTACAGGCAGTCATGTTGATGAGAGTTTGTGGGTATAGCTTCTGGCATTACAGCAAATTCCCTTGTGTAATCTTTCTGCCCCCTCTTCTGCAATGTTCCCTGAGCCTTAGGTGTGAGAGTGTTTTGTAGATGGGTTCAATGGAACTGAGCTACACAGCTCTGCATGTTGATTGGTTGTGGTTTTCTGTAGATGACCTGTTTATTGGTGAGAGCAGAGTATTGTGAGATCTTACAGTCTTTCTTTTATGAAGTTAGATGCACCTTTATTTGGTGCATACATGGCTAGGATTGTAATATCCTCTTGGTTGATTTTTTTTCCTTTAATGAATAATATGAAGTGTTCTATCAAGTCTGTTTATCTTTTTTTTATAAAGATTTATTTATTTATTATGTATACAACATTCTGCCTCCATGTATGCCTGCACGCCAGAAGAGGGCGCCAGATCTCATTACAGATGGTTGTGAGCCACCATGTGGTTGCTGGGAGTTGAACTCAGGACCTCTGGAAGAGCATCCAGTGATCTTAACCACTGAGCCATCTCTCCAGCCCAAGTCTGTTTATCTTTAAAGACTATTTTGTCAGACATTGGGATAGCTATGCCTGCTTGTTTCTTAGTTTTATTTGTTTGGGATATTCTTTTCCTTACTTTAACCCTTTGGTGGCATCTGTCCTTGGTGGTGAGTTGTGTTTCTTGGAGGCAGCAGAAAGAGTCTGCTTTCTAATCCGATCTGCTGGTGTGTGTCTTTTTACTGGGGGAAGAGATGGTAATATTGAGACGTACTGTTGAAAAGCATCACATGGCAGTTCTTTTCTTAGTCCTCTTTCATTAACTATCCCAGATGATTTCTTCTCCAGCATTGATTTTGTTGAAAACATTCTCTGTGCTGTTGATCTGTATTTTTATCTTCCTTTTATACTTATTACTACTAGGTCTGGTCTTTTTACATTGCCCTAGATTTCTTGGATGTTTTGTTCCTTTTTAAAAATTATGTAACATTTCTTTGAGTGAGTGATCTATTTTTTTTCTATCTTATCTTTGAGACTTGGTAATTCTTCTACTTCATACAATCTGCTGGTGGGTTCTCCTGTGAACTTTTTATTTGACATCCTGAAATTTTCATTTTAAGTTTTATTTCAATTTTGCTCTTCTTCTGAGATTCTATCTCTTTATTAAGCTTTTTTTAATATTTTGAATTGTCACTATTTTACTCAAATATTTGTTTTTGTATTTTTGTTTTCATGGTCTTTATTCAGGCCTTTCTTTATTCATAACCTTTTTTGATTTTCTTGAAATATTCATACTTGTTATTTTTGAAGTTTTGTAAATCAGTTAAGTTGCTTTTCTCAGGGGAATATTAAATGGGAGTGCTAGTTTGTAGAGAAGGTGTTTTAGTTGGAATTTCTATTGCCTTGAAGAGACACCATGACCATGGCAACTCTTTTTTTTTTCCATACATTGTTTTGTTTTATTTTTTCCATTCAAGAACATAATTAAAGAAATAAAATTTTTTTTCCTTTCTTCCCCTTCTCCCGGTCCCCTCCCACTACCCCCCCACCCCTCCTCCCTCCCCCTTCTTCCTTGAAAGAGGGCATGGTGCCCTGCCCTGTTGGAAGTCCAAGGCCCACCCCCATCCC
>PVIU01009911.1:0-45558 GCA_004026605.1 Ondatra zibethicus | reverse complement strand
TGGCAACTCTTATAAAGGAAAACATTTAATTGGGGCTTGCTTACATTTTGGTGGCTTAGTCCATTATTAGCACAGTGGGAAATATAAGGGGAAGCATGATGGCACGCAGGCAGACATGGTGCTAGAGAGGTGGTAGCCGAGAGTTCTAGATCTGGATCCCCAGGCAATAGGAAGAGAGGGAGACAGTGGGCCTGCCTTGAGCTTCTCAGACCTCAAAGCCTACCCACGGTGACTCACCTCCTCCAAGTAGGCCACATCTATTCCAATAAGGCCAAAATCTAATAGTGCCACTCCCTATAAACTATGATGCCACTTTCATTTATCAAAAGGCACAGAAGGCATGTTGGCCTAATTGTTTGTGATTTTTTTTTTTGCCTCCAGTGGATTCTATGTATCTGGAGGTAGGTGATTTGTTATGTTTCTTGGTATGAATATTTGGTCTTGTCTCTGTTGTGTGGTATTTGCATCTTTGTTTGCTGTTACCCCCAACTTGTCATGTTGTGGCTCAACTGAGCAATGTTTGGTTTTTAGTTTTTGGTTACTTTGGGGTTACAAGTGTGGCTCCCCATGTTCCTAGGTTGGCAGAGTTGGTATGGGAACTGATAAGCTGGCATGTAGGGGTGGTGGATGGCTTTGTGGTTCATTAACTTGGCTTTCAGGTTGGGCTTCATACAGTCCAGGAAACCTAGAGTGACCTGTAGTGGGTGGGTGAGTGGACCATCTCTGGGAATATCTAGATGGGCAGGCAAGCAGGAACATAGGCTGTTTTTGTCTTAGATACAATCAAGAAGGTTTTTGGGCAATGCAGAATGCAGTTTATAAAGCTATCATGTACAGTCACAGAAACCAGTAGGTTTCCCTCTCTGTTCCTCTTCATGTCCTCTCCTATCTTATTTAATTGTTTATTATTGGTAACCCACTGAATACAGTGAAAGCTATCTGTTGGAATGTTGACTAATATTCTTAGCTTGACCTTGTGCTTGTTTTGTGCAGGTAATCATGGCTGCAGTGATTTGATGCAATGGTCATGCCATGGTCAGAAGACAGCATTTCACAGCATTTCTCTCCATTCTCATTGTTTTCTGTCTCCCCTTCCACAAAGATTCCTGAGCCTTGATAGGTGCTGAGTGTATGTGATAAAGATATCCTATTTAGGTCTGTGCATAGAGTAAGTATTAAATGCAATTATGAGTTTGTTTTTAGTAATGTTGAGAATTGAACCCAGAGCCTTGCATGTGCTAGGCAAGCCCTCTACCTCTGAACCCTAGCCCTCTAACTTTTAATTTTTTAAAATTTAAATCTTTGGAAAATAAAAAGTGTTTGGTTTTTGTGTATGTGATGTGTTCATGAGTGTACAAGTACATGTGATGTAACTATGACTGTGTAAAATGTGTAATAAATGTGTACAAGAGCATAAATAGTATGAATGAATATGTGTTTGTGTGTGAATATGGCACATGTATGAGATATATCTATGTATGGTATATGTATGACTATGTGTAAGCATATAGCAGAACCATAGATATTATATGTGTGCTTGTGTGTTCTCTTGTGTATTTCTATACATATGGATATGAGACTTGTTTCTGTAATTACCATTATGATTATTCATGCATATGTATGTGGTATAGGTGCAGTTGTATGATTGTGTATGTAGTATTTAGGGTACCTGTGTCACTGTATATCAGTGCATACATATGTCATACCCCTAAGGTATGTATATGTGATATGTACATGTGCTTTGACCTTTGATGACAAATCCATCCAAATGGTAGAAGCCTCCTGTACAGCCACAGAATATACCCCTCTGCAACTCTCTTGAGTATTGTTACAGCTCTGAGCCAGGATCATTATCTTTGGCATGGGAAGGAAATTCATTCACATAAACAATGTCTGTAAGACTGACAAATTCCTGAGAAGAACCTCATTTTGAGTTCTTGTTCACTCTAAGAGATTTGAGGATATAGTATTTGCTGAAAATGCTTTGGTTAAAGATGGAGGAAGTAATTTGAGTGTTAGCTCTGCAGATACATGATATTTTTCTGGACCTGTTTTTGAGGAAGTGCCTTAGGCTATGCCATGAGTACTCTATTTTCTAGCCAAAGGGCAGCTTGCTCCTTTGTCCTTTGGCTCCTGAAACCATCACCCATCGTTCCCAGTATTGCTAATCAAGCACATGCGTGCCCTGATCTGGGCATTATAGTGGACTTGGTTAATTTTGGGATTAGGACATGCTACCACCAGCAGAGGGAGCATTCTGTCTGGATTCGAACTGCCTTCAAATTCACTGCAGAGATTCATGTTCCTTCTTTTAAAGTTTTAAAAGGAGATTTCAGACAGCCTGAATTGTGCATCTGATTACACATATAATTCCATGTCTAGGACATCCCTAAAACCCTGCCTGTGAGGACCTTCCATATTTTCTTGTGACTCTCATGGGGAAAGTTCACACCTCTCTTTCTCACTGAACTCAAGTGAACCCTGTTTCCCATTTTGCCATCACCATAAAATCATGGTATGAGATTGAACTTTCAACAAAGTTTCCGCTTCTTTGTTTCTTCATTTATAAAGTGAGGTAACCAACAGCATTGAAGAATAAACAAAGTTTCAGCAATATAAATAAACTCAGTGTAAAAGCTAAATCCACAATCAGAGATTAGCATCTAAAACTTGGGAAGGGCCACAGATAAAAGATGCAGAATTCCATCCAAGGGGGCAGAAACATTTCAGGGTCAGGGGAGGAAGCAAGGAAGCATGTTTTCACATGGCCCAAATCCAAACTTAAGGGCTGCTACTACTGTTATTCAATACGTTGGCCTTCTGCAGCCTTGTTTGTGTGAGTCTGAGGGACCATATTCTTTAAGTCCAGGGAAATAAAAGATTGGTAATTTTCGATGGCTTCTGCATGAACCTCACATCTTTCCAGGAAACAGCGCCATTTTGATAAGAAGAGTAATGGCTAAGCTTTCTATGTTTCTATTCCTTCTTCTGAATTCATTGCTCAGGTGGTCCTTCATTACACCACTTGAGTTCTTGTGTGACAGTTCTTGTGTTTAAGACACCTTGTATAGACATAGCCACGAAACAAATACAGCCTTTCCACAGCTTATAAGCAGTACTGTGCTAAGTACAGTTTGCTTAGCCCTTTTATTTTATATTACTTTATTTTTATGTGTGACTTGCTATTTATATAGATGTATATATGTGTGCACAGGTGTGTGGTACACATGTTCACACACTTGCAGTGAAGAGCCCAGAAGTAGATATAGAGTGTCCTGACATATTACTCATGGCCTTATTTCCTTGAGAAAGGGTCTCTTGCTGAACCTGGAGCTTCCAATTTTGGACTTTGTCGACTGAACAGCAAGCTCCAGAGATTCTCCTGTCTCTGCCCCTTCTCTGAGTGTGGCGGTTACAGGAACTTGCAGTTGTGTTCAGCTTTTATGTATGTCGGGGGATCTGAGCTTAAGTGCTCATGCTTACTAGCAAGTGGTCTACTAAGCCAAGTCTCCATCCCAGTTTGACTTTCTTACATGTTCACCTCTTTGTAATTCTATAGGCTCAGGTTTATAAAATCCCACATTTCACCCTGCGATGCCTTCAGGGTTAGTCTTTTGTTTATTTTAGTAGAACCGTAGTGTAATTTAACAATATCTCCAGATCTCTGTCTTGCTTGCCTATAGGAAGTTTGTATTTCCTGGCCATTTGTGATACAATAGAGCTATGTGACTAGTTCTGGTCAATGACATAGGAATGTCTGGTATTTCACTTCTAGGCTAGAGCATTAGGACCAGTTCCACACCACGGACAATAAACTCCAGAGAGGAATTTCTGCTTTTGTGTAGACACAGAGAGTTTTTAGATACCTGGTCATGGACATTCTAAATGTTAGGCTCTGGATTGCATTTAGAACTCAAATTTGGAATTACCTGTAATGGAGCTTATTAATTGCTATTTTAGAAAACTAGCTGTGTAGCTCAAGTCCTTTGGCCTAGTTCTAGAACTCAGATTTCTTCAGATGCTTGGAAGTGGGTGTTTTGAACTTGCTGATGCTTACCTCTTCTGTTTTTTTTCCCCCAATAACTTCACTCAAAAGTTCAAATTTTTTTATAGCTATTCTTTTGGGGGAGATACCCTTGATTTTGCATCCTTAAATAAGCATCCACTTGTAGGTTTTGTGGTAGTTTTGTGCACTGAAACAATGCTGAGCACTTGCTGCTTCTTATTGAGGGGAGATGGTTAAGAAATGAGGAAAACTTGGGCACATTGCTAGGGATTCAGCTTCTAGACAATGTTTTCCTGCTTATGTGTGCTGTGAGACCATCTGCAGGTAGTGTACCTGTTATTTTAGATGAGGACTACTCAAAGATCCTAAATCAAGTTGGTGCTTGTTGCTGTCATTCTAATGCTATGTTGAAATTATCATTATATGTCCTGAAAATAACTGAGTGAAAACGAAAACCTCTCTAACCACACTCAGTTGTCAATTCTTCATATAAATATGTAGCTTCTTTTCTTTTATTAGGCTACCAAACATGAAAATCAAATGTGTACCTAAAGAAAAGACCATGTGTTTTCAAACTTCAGTGGTCTATGACTTTAGATCTGGCTAAATTTTCCTCCTTTGTTATGCCTTTAGGAGGGAGGGACTAAAATACATGCCTGTTGAGAACATGTTTATGTTGTTGTGTTCAACAAATGACATATTTAAGTAGTTCTAAATTGCTGTGGCACAATGGTCTTCTACCCTGTAAAGGTTTGTTACTTGTATTGCTTTAATAAAATGGTGGTTGGCCAGTAGCCAGGCAGGAAGTATAGGTGGGGCAACCAAAACAGAATTCTGGGAAGAGGAAAGGCTGAGTCTGCAGTCAGATGCAGAGGAAACAAGATGAGAGCACCTCACTGATAAAGGTACCACGTCACATGGCTAACACAGACAAGAATTATGGGTTACTGTAAGATGTAAGAATTAGTTAATAAGAAAGTCTGAGCTAATAGGCAAATCAGTTTATAATTAATGTAGGTCTCTGTGTGTTTCTTTGGGACTGAACGGCTGCAGGACTGGGCAGGACAAAAACCTCTGTCAACACTAAATGTTTTGAATAGAACCATGCCAGAGATATGTTAAAAATCAAAATAGTAAATTAATGATCATTAAATTCTAAATACAAAGTATGAAAAATAATTTTCCTTTATGAGCAGAGATTGTTTTTATTTTAATATTTTCTGAAGGAATACATCTTTGATTTCCCAAGGTTGGACAAGCAAGGCCCTATGGATGAATGACTTGCTACTTAAAACTAATGGAATTCAATGTCTAAACTTCCTCTTTTCATCTTCTGTCAAGATCTGTGTGGAGCAAGAAGTGGATAGAAATAATACCAAGCAGACTATGAACAAATACAAAAGTGTATTCTCCAATGCATACATACATCAAAGCCCACCTCACATGTGCATTTCTGCATGTGCATTTGGACAGCCAACTTTAAATCAGATCACTTTAAAAATTTAAGATTTAAAAAGTGATATTTAATAAAAATGTTTTGAAGAACACGTCTTTAATTTCCTTGTGAATTACCTCTGGAGTCTTTCTTCTATTGTATGAGACTCTACTCCCTTTTTGGTAAATAAGGATATCGTGAGAAGAACTGTCTAGCCAAGGGCTGAGAAAGCAAATGCAGAGTAGACTGGGTTAAATATAACAGTGCTTCCCTGTTCTTCGATACACTTTTCATCACCCTTCTTACACATTCGTCTTAATAAGAGCTCAAAGAGGTGCCAAAGAATAGATTTATGCAATATTTGAAGGAATTGAAGCTATTTGTGCATGTGCTTGTGTGTGAGATCATTAAAGCATTAGATTTGATTACAAGGAACACTACATTCAGTGGGAAGCAGAATCCATAGTAACATTTGGTGGGGGTTTCAGATGCACAGATGTGTCCTTGAATGATGGAAAATCAAATGAGCTGAAGTTGGACCAAGCCAGATGCAGATCTTCCTAGCTCAACCAAATGAGTTGTAAGACAATTGGTCTGCTCATCCAAAAGTTATACATTTAGTACTGTTTTAATTAGATCAGCCCAGCCCACATAATACGTCATCTTGAAGTTAATTCTTTCCACAAGATGAGTTTTAAGGAAGAGTTTTAAAGGGATGCAAAGATGAGGAGAATCTGTCACAGCCTGAGAAATGTAGTAAGGGAATTGGTACAAATTTTGGAGGTTTCTCAAACACTCCACTTATCACTTCATCCAGGTGTAGTGCACATTGAAGGGAAATGATTCATGCTTCCCACCAACAGAAAAATAGCAACACTGCAGTCTTGGTGTGCATGTACCAAGGAGCCAACTTCATTTTCAAAGGATTGTTCAGTAACTGTTAGATTGGAACAAAACATCCTGGAGACTGTGTTCCAGAGTCTTTTGAATTGGTTGCTGATTTGTCAAAGGATATAGCTTTCTAGATAAAGCTCAGAAGCCCTGAAATACACAATTTCTCACCTGACTTGAACTGTAATAGCATTAGCAAAACTTTACCTGGTCATAGTGTGCATGAGCACAGCTTCATATGCCCATTTGTTTTCTTTGCATTTGTATTTTTCAGTTCAAATTCCTTCACAGTACCTTAAAATTCTCACTGATGGCACAGTATAGGTTTAGGGCAGTTTCCACAGGTGAGTGGATCTTTCCCTACCCTCGAAGAGTGGCGTCCTTTGGTCTGACAGCTGGCCAACAGTCTTGAAGTCTGTCTGACTTTGCATTTGTGATTCACTGGAAGTGAGCAAATGTTTGGAAAAAATAATAGGTAGAATTTTAGAAAGAAACTATGATGACTTTGCTGTGAAACTGATGTTTCAATTTTAACTTATGTTATAAGATTTCAGAAGGAGACAATCTTTTAGAATCTTCCTAGAGGTTTATGGGAAAGAATGAAGAGTTGACAGAGAGTGGGATTTAGTCCCTCCTTATCAGAAAGAAGGGAAGAAGGAGTGAGAAAAGTATCTATGAATATGCACAGCAATAAAAAGCATGGATGAGTTGACCAGAAGTCAATAGAAGGGCTGCAGAAATAAATAAATCGAAAGGGGAAACTTTAGTCTGATCAGCAAAGCATAATCTATGAAATAGAAGGGTCAAGAAAAGAAGTACTCTGTCATTTACTAGCAAACATGGCTAATAACATAAGGACATGCACATGAAAAATATTTGTTCCCTTCAGAGAATGTCCAAAATTACCTTGACTTTAAAATTCAAGGTGATGCACTTGGTTTGTTTAATGAAACTCTGTAAAGGAACTAATGATAAAAGGACTTGCATTCTTTCATACCTCCTTCCTGCCCTAGGCTTGTCTTACAGAAACAAACATTGCTGCTCCTTTTTATCTGTGGGCTACTCATATATCTGGGTAATATGAGTTCACACTTATAATTATAATGACTATTAGTAGTATGACATGTACTTGAGATTTTATAGAATGCATTTTGATCATGTTAATACCCCTTCCCCAACTCTTCCATGATCCATCCATACCACTTTGTGTTCACTTTTTCTGTTAAGCCTATCAAGACCAATTTGTGCTGCCCAAATATTCATGAACATGTGACTTTTCACCAAAGCACTGTTGACTTACCAGGTGCTACACTCTAAGAGGAATTGACTCTCCATCTCTTAGTAAACAACAACCATCAATAACTCCATTGTTAGAAGTGGGATTTCATGTGCAACTCTTCTCCAGGCTAGTGTTTGGTCTTATTGGGCTTGCACAGGTCTTGTGTATGCTGTCACAACTGTTGTGAATTCATATGTGCAGTTGCCCTACTATGTCCAGAAGACACTGTTTTCTTGCAACCAACCACTACACATGGATCTTACACCCTTTGTGTCCTTTCTTCTGCAATGATCCTTTAGACTTAGGGTGGAAATGTGGTATAAAGACTCCAATTAGGGATGAGCATTCTTTATTCTCTTTTTTACTCTGCTTTGGTCAATTGTGGGTCTCTGTGTTAGTCAGCATCTACCACAGAAAGAAGCTTCTCAGACAAGGGTTGAGAGATACATTAATTTATGGTTATTATGATAAATCATTAGGAATCAGTTTAATACTATGACTACTTAGTAAAGTAATAGTAGTAGGCACTCTCTTAGGGCCTATGACCAGACCATTTTTTTTCCATATAAAGGTTTTTATTCTGGGGACTAAGACTTAGATCCCATCACAAAATGACTGGTATATTAATTACCCTTCTATTGCTGTGATAAAATACCCTGATTAAGGCAACTTATAGAAAAAAAAAGAGTTTATTTGGGCTTATAGTTTCAGAGGAATGCAGTTCATAAAGATGAACTCATGAGAAGCCATGGCTGTAGGAGTAGGAAGCTGAAGGCTCACTTCTTGAACCACAAGCAGAAACAGAGAGGGTATGCTGGGAATGCCATGAGGCTCTTAAATCTCAAAGCCTACTCCACTGGCATATTTCCTCCAACAAGGCTACACATTCTAAATCCACTCAAACTGTTCCACTAACTGGGCACCAAGTAATCAAACATCTGAGCTTATGGGGACATTCTCATTTAAACCACCATGGTTGATTATTACTATGGGAATTGGGAGGAAGCCTTGAGTGATTATATCCTGAGTGTATGAGTGACATGGACACAGTTATGTCATGGGTCCTAATGCCTCAGACTCACAGGAGTGACAAAGCTTTCCTTTGATTGGGCTAAGAAAATTGGCAAAGCCTTCCTCTGGTCCACGTACAAATGTTAACAAAGTATACAGAAAACATCAACCACAGCTTCTCCTTCCCAGATGTCCCTAGCCTTAGATTGCTCCCCTGTAGAGACTGCCCAGCAAGACTAGCTAAGTCCCCTTCCTGTGTTCATGATAAATATGCTGAGGTTCTGAGTTGTTGCATAGTTGGTGCCTCCCTCTCCATCAGGGAAAGCACAGCCCACTTGATTATAGATAGCTCTTTTGTACGTGTGTCTGTGTTTCTATCCTTTATTCATTCCCTCTTCACCACAGTGAAATTTCCAGGACAAAGCCAAGGTAGACACAACATCCTTTAGTGATATTCAGGCTGCGATTACACCAGAGGATGTATCTTTCCAGGCCAGTCATTATTGTAGTTTGCAGTCGTCACAGTTGGCCAAGACTGATGGTTCCCTTTTTCCTCCAGGAGAATGCACAGTGCCTCCCAGCATTATAAAAGTCAGCCAATGAGCTGAAGCTTCCATTTCAGGAGTAGTGTACTTTCTCCATGTTCTATGATTCAAATATCTGCTGTCTTCAATAATAGGGTCCTACCATCAAGTTCTGGAGGGTAACCAAGAGGGCTTGCAATAGCATGTGTTGTTTTAAGATCTATGGAACCTCACTGGCCAACAGCTCCAAAAGAAGTAATCCATTCCTGGCACTGGGCTTCTTATTTGTTAGTCTATGGTATTCAGTAGGGACATTGTTGCCCTCTAATAGGGTAACTACATTTTAACCATTTGTAGACAGACATATTTGTTCACAGAGGTTTCTGCACCAACAAGTCCCACAGCCCTTTAATCCCAAATAAACACACAGAGGTCTATTTAATCACAAACTGGTTGGCCTAGTAGCTCAGGCCTCTTATTAATTAATTCTTACATCTTACATTAACCCATTGTTCTTGTCTGTGTTAGCCACGTGGCTTGGTACCTTTGTCAGAGAGGGATTCTCATCTTGCTTTCTCTGCAGCTGGGTGACGACTCTGGACTGACCTTTCGTCTTCCCAGAATTTTCCTGTTCTCATTGCCCTCCCTATACATCCTGCCTGGCTACTGGCCATTGTTTTATTAAAAATAATACAAGTGACAGGATAAAAGACCATTGTCCCATAGCACATATTTATAGATATCTATATATATTATGTACACATATATAGATATATCTATAATATATGTATATTAGGTATAGATACATAATATATTATGTATTGTATTATTATTTAATATATATTATAATATATATGTAATATATGCATAATATAGTAAGATTTAAAATTTTTAGTTTATTTAATCATATTGTTTTTCTTCCCCAATTTCTCTCAAATCCTCTCTATCTCCTTCCCACCCAACTCCATTTCCCCTCAACCCCCATGTGTACCCATCTCTCTGACTCTGTCTTTCTCTCTCAAAAAAAAAAAACCCAGAGAAAACAACAATCAAAACAGAGTCATTTTTTCTGTTGAGGTTCCTATTCCAATATGACTCTAACTTGGCTCATGTTGACAAAAAACTAACCAGTACAATAAATTTTCACAATTTTGAGGAAATGCCACACTGATTTTCAAGGTGGCTGAACCATTTGTACTCCAATAACAACGAATCTGTTTTCCCCCTTTTCCCACATCTTCACCAGCATTCCTCACCATTGTTGTTTTTATTTCTTTTGTTTTAAAATCTTATTCATTTTGACTTAGGTAAGATGAAATATCAAAGCAGTTTTAATCTAAATTTCTCTGGTGACTAAGGCTGCTGAACATTATAAGAAATGTTTCTCAACTATTTGTATGGCATCTTTTGAAAACTAGTTCCTTGCCTCGTTTTTAAATCCAGTTTGTTCTTTTTCTTGATGTTTAATTTTTTGAACACCTTGTATATTCAAAATCCCCACTTTCTGTCAGATGTGCAGCTGTAAAGATTTTTTCCAGTTCTGTGGACTGCTTCTTCACTTAAATGGTGGTGTTCTTTGTTGTATAGAAATATTTTAGTTTCATGAAGTTCTATTAATTGTTGGTCGGAATGCCTGAGCAATAGGTATAATTCAGAAGGTCCTTTCCAAGCCAGTGAGGTCCATTGTGCCTCCCATTTCCTCCCTATCAGCCCTTATGTCTAAATTGTCTTAAGTTTAAAATCTTATTGAGTTGAGTTTTGTGCAGGGTAAGAAATGAGGGTCTACATGTTGCTGTTCAGTTTCATTAACACCATTTCTTGAAGATTCTGTCTTTTCTCCTGAGGGTATTTTTGCATCTTCATAAAAAATAAATTGTGCATAGGTGAATGGATTTGTATCCATATCCTCAATTCTAAATTAGTCTGTTTTTATGTCTGTGCCATGCTGTCTTATTACTATACCTTTACAATATAACTTGAAATTTGGGATGGTGATAATTCCAACAGTTTTGTTGTTCAGGATTATTTCTGGTATTTTTGTTTTGTGTGTTTCCTTATAAAATTTGAGGTTTTCTGAGTTTATGTGAAGTGCATTGAAATTTTTATAGCGATTATATTGAATCTACAGATTGCTTTTAGTAAGATCACCATTTTAATAATATTAATCCTAAGAACTTCTGAGCAAGGGAGGTCTTTCCATCTTCTGGTATAGGCTTCAATCTTTTCTTTCTTCCTCCATCCTTTCCTTCCTCTTCCTCCTCTATCTCTTTCTCTTTCTGTTTTGTGATTTAAAATTTTCATTGTATAACTCCTTAATTTCCTTGATTAGATTTATTCCAAAGTATTTCATTATTTTGAGGCTCTTGTGAATGGTATTTTTATTATTTCTTTCTTTGTGTGTTTGTTGTTTGTATATAGGGAGAATAATAATTTTTCTGTGTTTTGTATTCTGCTAGTTTCCCTAAAGTACATCTCAGAAGTAGGAAATTTCTAGTGGAGGCTTTAGGGTGTTTTATGCATAATCATATCATCATCAAAGAAACTGCTTTGACTTCTTCCCTTCCTATTTGTATCCCTTTCATTTCCTTCAGATGTTTTATTGATCTGGCTAAGAGTTTAGGTACTATACTGTGGGTATGGAGGGAGTTGATAACCTTTTTTTGTTCCTGATTTTATTGAAAATGCTTTAAATTTTTCTCAGTTTAGAAAGAAGTTGACCGATCTTACTGTATCTTACTGTTGTCTTTCTTTATTATATTGAGATATGTCCCCTCTATTTCTATTTTCTCCAGGACTCTTATCATGAAGGGATTTAGGATTCTGTCAAAGGCATTTTATTTATCTAATGAAAAGATCCTGTCTTTTCTCTTAATGTATGGTTTATGGAATATAATATGACAATTAATTTATGTATATTGATCAGTATACGCAGGCAACACAAAGTAGACTAAACATCACACCAAGCAAAGCTTGAGCAAAAGAGACTCAAAGCCCACACCCAAAGTAATACACTTCCTCCAACAAGGCCACACCTACTTCAACAAAACCCCACCTACTTTAATAAGGCCACACCTCTTAATAGTGCTACTCCCTTTGGGGGCCATATTCTTTCAAACCACCACAATGATTTTGTTGAAAATATTTTCTGTGCCATTGGTCTGGTTTCCTAATCCTAATCTAATCCTTTTAGTCTTAGATTTGTTATTTTCATAGTGTCCCTGATTTTCTTGATTTTTAAAAAACATTTAACATTTTCTTTGACCTAGGTATCTATTTCTTCTATCTTCAATTCCTGAAACTCTCTTTTTGTTGTATTCTGTGTTGAAGCTTTCCCCTGAGGTTCCTGTTTAGTTTCTGAATTTCTCATTTCCAGATTTCCCTCAGTTTGAGTTTTATTCATTGCTTCTGTTTCCACTTTCAGATCTTGAATGGTTTTATTAATTTTCTTCCATTGTTTGTTTGTGTTTTCATAGATTTTTAAAGGGATTTATTCATCTTCTTTTTAAGGACATCTATCATATTCAGCAAGGTTATTTTAAAGTCATTTTTTTGTGTTTTAGGTATGTTGTAACACTCAGGATCTGCTGTGGCAGAGTCTCTGGGCTCTAGTGAAAATATACTGTCTTGGCTGTTACTGATTGTGTTTTTAGATTATTGTCTGGGTATTTGAATTTGGGAAGTTTGTTATTCTAGATGCTGATATCTGGGTTTGTATTTGTTGGGTGGGTGTTTTGTTCCTTGGTTTCTGTTGCCTTCTCTGATTCTTAGGAAAAGTTTGGTGGTTGTTTGTTGTCTGGTAGGAAATTCTTCTGGGATTCTGATAGTTGTGGCCATTGGTAGTTACAGATAATTTTTTTTAAGGTATTGGGAACTGACTCGTAGGAATGGAGATGGGTTAGAAGGGGAGGATGAGGGTACCCACAGGAGTGGGGAAATCAAAGTGCCCAGCCAGGATCTGTTTAGTCCCCTGGGAATGAGGCAGAGAGTTAGAGAGGCCTCAGTGGATAGTCACTGAGGAATGAAGGACCTGCTTCCCTGGTCAGAGTGGTCTGTGGGTTCCCAGGGGCTGGGCAGTGTAATAGGTGAGGGCTGGGTGAAGTTTGGAGGGGACGATTTATGTGATCCACTGGAGATAAGAGTGCAGGTGTGTGTGGGATGGGTGAGTGAGGGCCGCCCATTGTTTTCTGCTGCCAGGCTGGAAAGGAGACTGGGAGGCTGGATTTGGAGGAGTGGAGGGAAAGGTGAAGATCTGCAGCTAGTCTACCTGCTTCTCTGGCTGGAGTGGTTTTGGGGGTCCCAGGGAATGCCTGTTGGAGTTGGGGTCTGGGATAAAGCAACAAGTGGGAGGAAGGAAGTTAGGAGGGAGAGATTTGGTAATTAACAGGAGAAGAAGGAAGGAGGGAAAAGGGAGGCTGCAGCCAATGATCTGCTACAGATTTGAGGATAAGATTGGTGGATTGGTTTCGGTAGTGCAGAAGGAGAGGTGAAGATTTGTAGTTTGCTTGCCTGCTTTCCTAGCTGGTGTGGTCTGTGGGTTCCCAGGGAGGGCCTGCTGGATTTGGGGGCTGAGATAAAGCAATGCATGTGGGGAGGGAAGCTAGTAGGGGAGGTCTGTGTGATCCCCTGGAGAAGTGGGCACACTGTGAGAAGGAAGGCTGCAGCAGGTGTCTCCTGCAGAACTGGGGATGAGAGGAGGGAACCGGATTTGTAGGAGCACAGGGAGAGGTGGAGATGTGCAGTTAGCCTACCTGCTTCCCTGCCTACATCACGCCTATATTTTCACATATCATCTTGATTGCTTTTTAGGCTAGTATTCAAAGTAATTTTAAAAATTGACTTTATTTCCTTAATCATACAGATGTACTTTCCATCTTCATAGGCCTTTCTAAACATACCATTTCCACCATGGAAGTGTTGTTCTGAGGGCATGATCAAAGTGCATGTTTACTCTTACATCTTGAGGTTTCTCCTCATTGTATGGTAGGGTCTATGACTTCTTTGACGTAGCTCAGGTAGCCCAAAGTTTTTAGGCTTTTATTTGATAGCGATTTCTAAATCCTGAACTTGATTTGAGATTAAATCTTTCCCTTTCTGCTGGATGGTTGTTGAGAGCTAGAAGCAGCTGTTTGCCAGGCAAGGGTAAGCCCCCCTGCACCTGTTTGCAGTCTTCTGACTGAGTTCCTGGGATCTGATACTTGGATTGGCTTTCATCATCCTGCTTTACGATGGGAATCCTCCTGTGAAGGATTCTACTGAAAACGATCTCAGGTCCACTTCCTGCTCTGAATGCTGCCTCTGATCTTTGGGCCTTGGGTGTTTTGAGGAGATAGCGCTCTCTTTTTAAATCTTTGCACAGACAGATACTCTTATTTCTCTTCAGTGAGCATGCAACAGTAGAAAGGCTGGGTCACATTTAAAAGGGACAATTTAGCATTCCAAATGCCATTGTGTAGTTATTTCAGTTGCTTGATTCACTATGACCACTTGTTATGATGTCTTTCTAGTCTGAACTCTTCTGATGGGTGCACAGTGTTATCACATTATGATTTTAGCTTTTCATTTCCCCGATGACAAATGACATGGATACTTTTCTGTTAAAGTTACAGGGTAAAAGGTTAAGGATTCAGGGGCCCTGTGTACCCTGCTTGAACAGGGGGAACACAAAAGCACAGATAAATCTGTGGACTAGATGTGTTGAGGCCAGGAGGCAGAAGAAGGGAACTGTAGTCATAAAGGTCATGGTAGTAGCTGTAGACATCTTCAAAGACTAGAGCAGGTTGTGGATGTCAGTTAAGAAGACTGCAGATCAGGGTTTCAGGGAGGACCAGTGAGTACCAGTGGGCACTCAAGGAATATAGTAACATTTCTCCTGTTTTAGGCCCTTGGAAGGAGACGGTAGCATGGAGCACCACTGGAAGAAACTAATTTTTGATATGCATCTAATCTTTTAATTGGTTGAATACTTCCCTTAAAGAGACTATTTTAGAGCCAAAGGGAATATGGGGCTATCCTCTACTTAAGGATAGAGACATGCAGTAAGTTACTCAACCAAAATGAGGTCATTGTGTGTTATGCGGCTCACGGGACAGGGTGAATTCATGAGTAAACTGTTCAGATTTAAAGCCGATCAAGCCTGGCATCACATTGTTCATCAATTCAGAATTCTCAAACAGTGTCTCTAATCTCCTTTTAGAAACCACGTTTAAGGCCGTTTTCCCATTCTGCCCTTATACAGAGACTTGGTTTTTATTCAAACCAAGAGTTTTATTTTTTCATATTGTGCTTATTTTGTTGGGTTTGTACTGTTTTTGACTCTGTTAAAAGCTTTGTTAAAAGCCAACTGGTGACAGTCATATACTGATTCTTCCCACTGAAGTATTGCATAGTGTTATATAAAAACACGAGGGGCTGGAGAGATGGCTCAGTGGTTAAGAGCACTGGCTGCTCTTCCAGAGGTTGTGAGTTCAATTCCCAGCAACCACATGGTGGCTCACAACCATCTGTAATGAGATCTGGCACCCTCTTCTGGCATGTGGGCATACATGGAGGCAGAATGTTGTATGCATAATAAATAAATAAATCTTAAAAAAAATAAAAACACGAGCATTACTTTAATATTTGCATCCAAATAATGGCTAATCCTCTTATTAAAATTAGTGAGAATTGCTTGTAGGTGTGGTTAGCAACCTGTGTTAGTCAACTTTTAAGGTTTTTAAAAAGTCATCAGTTTAACAACATACATATTAAACAAAATTTTGCCTGGGGATGGAGGCTTCTATACTTCAAACTTGACTCAATGAACTACATTTTAATTTAGCATGTAATTGGCTGAAAGCCTGGTATAGGAGTTTACATATAGAATCAAATAGCTGAGTGCCTACCAATCAGCATCCAGCTGATCAGACCACGCTCAAATGAGGCAAAACCTAAGCTGTAACCAATCAAACTGTAACTGAGCAAACTCTGTGAGTAATGCCTCACTCTGCATACTGCTCATACACGCTGCCTGCCTGCACTGTCAGAAAGAGTTATTGGGCTGGTTCAGGAGAGTGCCATTTACTAAAACATGTTTTTAAATATTTTTTAAATTTTATTTTTTAATGAAAAGATTTAGAATCACATTTATTTATTAAATTGCGTGTGGATGGGGACACACAAATGCCATGATGGAGTTGATTCTCTCCTTCTACAATGTGGGTCCCTGGGATCAAATTCAAATTATCAGACTTGGCAACAAGTGTGCCTTTATCTGCTAAGGCAGAGCAGCATAGCAGTTAGCAGGTAATTTTCTTTTGTTAATTAAGAGCTACTAAATTTATCTTACCTAAAGTTTTATTTTAATGTAATTATAACTTGAGTCATACAATATTTGTTCATCTTGACTGTGAAGCCATATTGAATTTTTGTTAAACGCCTTTATAACTGCATGCTTCTTTTGTAAGTTTTTAAAAACCCCATTGTTCTTGCTATCACTAGAATTATTTGGGACGCCTTGAAAAGATAGTTGGAGCCTAGCACAGGACTGATTCCCAAATGAAAATTTAAAAATTTAAAATCTAAAAGTAGTGACAGCAGAGCAGTGTTAAAACAAGTTTGGAAGGCCCTCCTGAGCCTGGACCTGCCCTGGAGTTTCTGGGCCTGAGCTCACATAGGCTGGGACACCGCAAAGCACACGCATTTCCAGCCCTTACTTGCTCCTTTCATAACTGATCGAAGAAAAATATGGGAACTTCCAAGTTTTATGCTTTCTGAGTGGCTGTGATGCCTAGCCAGAGGTGAGCATTCTATGGTCCCCAAAAGCACTGTAGCAGAGGTTCCTGAAGAGACTGTTAAAACATTGGTCTCTGAGACTTGCCTTGGTACATCTGATTTGGTAGGAAGTGGGTGAGGAGTTAGATTTTGACTTATAAAATCCTAAATGCTGCTGATGGAGGGCTGAGAACAGCGTTTTGAGAAGAAATACCCTAAGGCCAGAGCTCTGCCTTCAGACAGGGAAAGTGAGAGATGACGATCTGAATGAGACAGACTTCTGCAAAGCACAATGGTGTCAAGGGACAAGGGCCATCAGCATTTGCCTTTTCAGTTTGTAACTTGCAGAGCTCATGTCTGCATGATAGATTCTTAAACCTAGACCACGTAGAACTCCATTTCAAGGTCCTCTTTTTACCTAATGCAAGAACTCCATGACTTCAGTCTGCCTTCGTCAGTCCCTCTTCGTCTGCTTCCAAGTAGAGACACAGCTGTGCTGTGCTCCATGTTGGTACTATTCATGATTCCCCTTGTTTTCATCTCTGAGATAGGATACTTATGTCTTCTCGGAGCATACTGCAATATGATTATTCAGAAACTTTGTTGAGACAACAAATTATTCTATGTAAAGACATGGTTTTTCCTTAACCATTCTTAAACATACATATTTATGGCCCCCAAAATAATCAGGGCAAAGATAGAGATAAATTATTATGCATCCTTTTCTATGGGTGTCGAGATGACTTATATTTTCAACTGAATCAGCATTTTGTCCTTTGCCTTAATACATAGCTCCTTGAAAAAATATCTTCAGGGTGCTGTGGAGGTGATTTATTCTGTAAAGTGCTTCCCAGAACCCATATGAAGACCTGGGTATTGTGATACATGTCTGTGGTCTCAGCGCTGGAGAGTGGATACCTGGTGCTCACTGGCCAGCAAGTATAACCAAACTGCTGATCATCAGGTTGAGTGAAAGACACTTTTTCCAAGCCAACCCCCTAGTGCACCCTCTAAAAGACGGAGAGCATGAAAGAAGGTTGATCAATCTCTGGCCTCTGTATGAACACACACACACACACACACACACACACACACACACACACACACACGAGTTCACATAACATATTCTGATCTAAAACTGTTGCCATTAGGTGTATTATGAAATGAGGTAAGCTTTTTTAGAAACATTTTTATTTATCTTATGTGTAAGAATGTTTGCCTTCATGTATGTCTATGTACTACATATGTATCTCATGCCCACATAGTATGGAAAAGGGCATTAAATCCCTTGGGGATGTGATTACAGATGGTTTTGAGCCACCATGTTGAGGTTAGGAACTGAAGCCAGGTCTTCAGGAAGAGTAGTGGTATACTCTCAGCTGCTGAGCCATTTCTCTAATCCTGAATGAGTTAAACCTTTGCAAAGTACAATGGTATCAAGGGTCAAAATCCATCAGCATTTACATTTTTGGTTTTTAACTTGACTGATTATGACCATTTGTTAGGTTAGGAGATGATGTGAAATAAGAATAGAAAATATGTGTGTGATCAAAAAAAAAAAAAAAAAAAAAGAACAAATATCCAGAGTTTGGATCAGTATGTAGCCAATTTGGGGTATGTCTGTCTGTGCGGGGTGTGTGTGTGTGTGTGTGTGTGTGTGTGTGTGTGTGTGTGTGTGTGTATTACATGTGGACTGTGGTGTAAATGCAAGATGTGGGGGGTTAGGATAGAGGTGGTGAGGAAAAAAGGTTGCTTGAGGTTTCTTCCTCAAGGGATCATGCACACCCACATAAAATCCAAATATAATGAATTTTGGAATGCAAGCACAGATTATCCATCAAGTTGCAGAGGTGGAAGGCTGCCTTCAGACATGGAAAATGACAGATAATTATGCAGTCTTTTGACAGCATGTCTGCTACCCAATAATTCAAACTACTGGTATGAAGGAAAAAGCTAAAATTCTTGATGAAGTTGGAAAAGAAGCTTAAGAATTTGTCTCCACCCCATGCACTGGAATCTACGCTCCCATTTTTAGCTGGGAAAGAGTGAAAGGCAGCCAAGCCTAGAACAGCTGTAGAGAGAGATTCAGCTTTCTCTCTCAATTTATGGTAGCTCTCTATTTTTCCTTAAGTGTTAAGCTAAAGTAAAACTCCAAAGAAAAGTTCAACAATTGAATTCCTTGTATTTACAGAGTATTTCAGCAGTTGAAAGTGATTTCATACTTCACAGGGAAATAACACGAGCATCATTGTTCTTTGCTTTCTTATTTTTTTATTTTAATTTCATGTGTTTGCCTATTTTGCCTGCATATGTATCAGCACAATACATGTCTGCAGTGTCTGGAGGCCAGAAGAGAATGTCATGCTTCTGGTACTGAACTCACAGAGGGTTGTGAGCAACCACATGGGTGCAAGGAATTAAACCTGGGCCCTCTGGAAGAGCAGCCAGTTTTCTTAACCAATGAGCCACCACTTCAGCCTTGTTCTTTGTGTTTTTTGAACATATATGGTGATACAGAATGGAACTGACAATGTAGCTCAGTGGTAGGATTCTTGCCTAGCATGTCCAAGGTCCTGGCTTTACTCCTACTACCACAAAGAGCCATATACAGTAGTTACTAGCGTAGCTAGCAGTAACTCACTATTTTGATTTCTTGCCATTTTATTTCACTTTTAAAATTAAAACATGGTATTACTATATGAATGGGGTTGGGCTTTTTAATTTGGGGTACTTTGAAGTATCTGGGAAATTTCATTTGTAGTAATCTGATAAATGGAGATGATTTTACAAATTCCTCTTTCATCACAAAACAGTTTTAAAGAAAGTAATTACATAGACATAGAGTAGCATCTTTTCCAGGCCCACCTTCATCCCTTAGGGACTCTACCTCTTCGTTCAGAACCAGGGTCCCCCTAGTTCCGTACTGATGCCTCTTCCTGCCTACTCCTAGCATAGCTCCCCTCCTTTGTGGCACCCCTCTACCTGCAGAACCCTTCTGTACCAGCGTTTCCCTGTGGCGACACTAATTGAAATTCCCATAGGTGGCCTTTGATATCCTACCTGCCTTGTATTATTTTCTCTCCAGACTTACTGCTAGTACTGCTGCAGCGTGCCGACAGCAACCCCTCTGCCAAGCTCACCTCTGGGACTGCACCTCTCTGTACAAAACCAGGCTCACTCTAGTTCTTTCCTGCAGCCCCTTCAACCTTTTCTTTTAGCCTGTCTCCATTCCTTTCAAACACCCACCAAGGCATAGAAATGCTCTCTACCACGGAACCCACAACCACCACATTTGCCTAGGTCCCAGAGTCGATCACAACAGCCGAAGAACAGAATACTTACCCAGCAGAGACGAAACCAGTTATCTACACCAGGAAACACATCAAATGTCTTTAGCTCCATGTGCCTATATCCTGGAACAAAACCACAAACATGAACACCAAGACAGTATGCATCCTCTAGAAGCCAACAACGCTATTGCAATAGGCCATGAAAACACAATTTATCTGAAACAAAAGACGTGGACTTCAAAAGATCAATTATGAATATGTTATAGTGAATAAATGCCTAAATAAAGACTGAAAGCACAGTTGAGTGAAAATAATTCAAGACAGGAAAGTAGAATATAACAAAGACATAAAACCCCTGAAAAAAAACCAAACTGAAATAAAACCTGAAATGAAAGATTTAAGATGTCAAAAACTTCAAATGTAACTCTCACCAACATATTAGAAGACATGGAAGAGAGAATTTCAGGTTTTGAAGAGAGGCTAGAAGAAATGAATAGCTTAACCAAAGAAATTGTTAAAAACAAAACAAAACAACCCAGAAACAAACAACCAGGAAATCTGAGGCACTATGAAAAAAAATCAAATCTATAAATTATAGTGTACTGACTAGCTTTATGTCAGCTTGACAAAAACAACAGTTATCTGAAAGCAGGTAACTTTAATTGGGAAGATGCCTCCATAAATTATGGCTGTAGTGGATTGATGGGGGAGGGCCCAACCATTTTGGGTGGTTCTACCCCTGGTCTGGTGGTCCTGGGTTCTATGAGAAACCAGACTGAGCAAGCCATGATAAGCAAGTCAATAAGCTTCACCCGTCCATGTCATCTGTACCAGGTCAAAGGTACAGAAAATATTTTAACAAAATCATAGGAGAAAATTTTCCGAATCTAAAGCAAAAAGATGCCTATCAAGGTTCAAGAGGCATACAGAATGTCAAGTAGATAGGGCCATAAAATAAATTACCCACAACACATAATAATTAAAACAGTATACATACAGAGCAAAGAAAACTGCAGGGGAAATATACCAAGTCACATGTAAATGCAAGTCCAATAATCCAGCTTTACAGAAGGTGATAGGAGGGAAAGTTCAGTCTGAAGAGAAGGTTAGTTCACAAAGAGGACACAAGGAATAAGTAATCCCAGAAAAGTAAATCAAAAGAGGCAAAAACAAAACAAGACAAACAAAACCAAAAATCTGATAACACCACAATAAATAAAAGGAACCAATAAACAAGGCTCATTGTACCTTGGATTAAAGCTGTATTTCAACAATAGAAGCAGTAGAAACTATAGTAACTCACAGAAACTGAAAAACTCATTCCTGAATGAAAATTGAGTCAAGACAGAAATCAAGAAATAAATTGAAAACTTTTTATACCTGAAAGAAAATTAAAAACACAACATACCCAAACTTATGGAACACAATGAAAGCAGTGCCAAATGCCTACATAAATAAAATGGAGAGATCTCATATTAGCAACTTAATGACACACTCAAAAGCTCTAGAAAAACAACAAAAATAATAACCCAAAGGAGTAGAGAAGAAAACTCATCAAACTCTGGGAGGAAATAAATGGAAGAGTAACAACAACAAAACCAAAACCAATATAGAGAATCAATTAAACAGGGCTTTATTTTCTTTGACTTTTTTTTTTTTTTAGTCAATCAGCAAGACTGACAAACTTTAGGCAAATTAAAGAAAAGACACACAGAGAAAATACAAATTAGTAAAATTAAAAAATAAACAGAAGACATTATTATAGCAGATACTGAGGAAATCTAGAGAATCTTAAAGACAAGCTTTAAAAATCTATCCCACCAAAAGAAATGCATTTGTTACTTGATATATATTAACTAACAAAGTTAAATTTAGATGATATAAACAATTTTAATAGACTTATAACCCTAACTGAAATAGAAGCAGTAATTTAAATATCTCCCCAACAACAACAATGAAGCCAGTGCCAAATGGATTCAGGGCAGAATTCTACCAGGTGCACAAAGGAGAACTCATGTCAATTCTCCTCAAATTATTACACAAAATAGAAACTGAAAAAGTCATTTCCAAATTCTATTCATGAATCTACTATTACCCTGATACCAGGACCATACAAAGATCTAACAAAAACGAAAATTATAAATCAATACCCATTTTGAACATAGATGCTAAAATTATTAATAAAATACTTGCAAATTGAGTAAAAGAGCACATCAAAGATTAGTATCTTGATCAAGGTTCCTCTATCCCAGAGATGCAGGAATGGTTCAACATACATAAAATCAGTGAATGAGACACATCACATGAACAGACTGAAATAAAAAACCATGTGATTCTTTCAGTAGATGCAGAAAATAATGTTGGCAAAATCCGACATTCCTTCATAATAAAAGTCTGGAGAGACAAGGGATACAATGAATATACTTCAACATAACAAAGGCAATTTATAACAAGAATACAGGCAATATCAATCTAAATAGAGAGAAATTAAAAGAATTTCCACTAAAATCAGGAACAAGACACGGATGTATATTCTCTCCCTACCTAGTCAATATAGTACTTTAAATATTAACCAGAGAAATAAGACAACTGATGGAGACTAAAAGACTATAATTAGAAAAGGAAAAGTCAAAGTATATTTATTTGCAGACCATATGGTTGTAGTAGGAAGAGTGTGGGTCCTTTTGTTTGTCCCAGCCGCCTGGCTAGCTTAAACCCTAAAATAACTACACAGAAACTGTATTAATTAAATTACTACCTGGCCCATTATCTCTACCCTCTTATTGGCTAACTCTCACATCTTGGTTTAACCCATTTCTACCAATCTGTGTAACACCATGAGGTCATGGCTTACTGGGAAAGATTCAGCATGTCTGACCTGAAGGCTCCATGGAAGCTCTCTCTCTGACTCTGCTTTCATCTTTCCAGAATTCAGTTGTCTTCTCTGCCTACCTAAGTTCTGCCCTATCAACTAGGCCAAGGCAGTTTCTTTAATAACCAATGAAAGCAACACAAATTCAGAATGACCTCCTACACCATTTTCACTTTCCTGTTTAAACAAAAAGGAAGGGTTTAACTTTAACATAGTAAAATTACATATAACAAAATAGGTATCAAGCAAGAACTACAGTTACAATATTTATATCTACTTTATCTTTTATCATAACTAAGGAAAACTATAATTATAACTATAAATTCTTCAACTCCATCAAAGACTCCAGAAGGATATAATATTATCTAAGTAAACAGGAAGTGCATTGTAAGCAACTTCCAAAACACTAGAATTGACAGAGACATCTTGCTGCCTATACAGTCACCCAAAGTTCTTCTGTATCATTGGGGCATCCATCCTCAGCCTACAGGCCTATAGTATCCAGCAGACTTTTCCATGAAGCAGGAAATTTCAAAGACAGTTCAGTCATTTTCTTCTGTATCCTGCAGAATGTCTTGCAGACTCTTTCATGAAGCAGGAACCCTGAAGGACCATCTCACCTTTAGATAAGATCAGCAGTCATCTCTCTGTGGGCACTGGATATCCGGTGAAGCAGTCCAGGCAAGAGCAGTTTCTTGCCCAAATGGCTAAGCAACTCCATAAGCCTCTTCGATGCCCATCTTCTTGAAATGGATTGGTGCTGCCAGGAACAGACATGTCTCATTGTCATGAAAAGCCCTAAGTTATTAAAACATTTTAAATGCCATATTCTATAGTCTTTGAAAGATATAAAGAATGCCTATCTATCTGAAATGCACATCTAGAAAATCTAACTAACATGACTACAAACTTGACTATTATAGATGATTATCTATTAACCTATATTTCTTAATTATACATTACATTTTTAAATGAACTACACAATCACAATACCTTAATCAAGATTAGAAATACATATAACAAGATTGATCTTAAATTAGTATCAGTAACCAAGATTCATATCAATGCAAATTATTCATATCTATATCATATCCCCCTCCAAATGTAAACAGTTATAAACAATATTTGGGAATATGGGCACAGTTTTTTCTCACCAAACTGCTTCGTGCTGTATGGGGGCGCTGTTAATCAGGTCTTTCATGGTATATCCCATGTGCTAGGTTCATCTCAGTCAGCAGTGGAACTAATTAATTTTTGGAGGGTGTTCACAGCAACCTTTCAGGAGGGCATGGTCTATCATACCATATTGGTCTAGAAGCAATCCACAGGGTCTCATCCTCTGTGAAAACAAAAGAAGAACCTCTTTTCCAAAGCATCATATCCTTGGACCCAAATTTCAATCATAATACCTTTATAATGTACATGCTGGTTTAGCTTAGCAGCCCATACAATGAGATGTGTCTCTGTAGTTAGCTCCTTTACAGTTAAAAAATTTAAAGAAAACACAATAATATACAGAATCCAGACTCTCTGTGAATTTTCCATTTTTACATGGCTTATTATTTTTTTACTTCTTTTAATATATGACTATATGTACTCTGTCTCTTTAAAGACTTTACCCTTTTTTTAGCATTAACTTTATTTTATGACTCTGTATACTCTATCTTTTCTCCCCCAAGCCTACATACATTTATACAATATTGTGACCCAATTAGAGGTCTTTTATATCTGAATCTGTCCTTATTGCATTGTCTATAATTCTCTACTGTCTTGAAGAGCTTTTAAAATGCTAAGCAGCTTGGTTACAGCTGCTGTTGACTCCACCTCTCTAATTTCAAAATGGTGGATGTACCATTTCTGCTAGCTCTGGGGCCGCCAGATAGGAGTCACACTCAGCCCTTTAACTCTGAGAATGAGCGTGCAGCACATAAACTCTTTTTATCTGAGTTACAGCTCTGAGTCATGCCACGCAGAGCACTGTGCAGTCTGGAAACATCTCTGTGTATGGCGGTGGGAATCTGCCATGCTCTTCCACCTGCCCAAGCCTGATTCCCCCGTCTGTCCAGGCAGGAAGAGCTGAGCCACGAACCTAATCTCAGATACCTTCCTCCCGACACCGAGTGGGCACAGAAACATCTGGGCCCAGAAATGCCATTGAAATGCTTAATAGCTGGCGTTGGTACTGGCGGCACAGCCCAGGAAGCCGTGTTTTAAAACCACACAGCTTTTTATTTTTTTTTTTATTTTTTTTATTTTTTATTTTTGGTATGGCTGCTGAGTTAGGAAAAGCTTTCTGTGGCACGCTGCCAGCAAACAAGAAAAAGCTGCATTAAACTCTATATTTGCATCTAGAATTCCCTTTAAAGCCCTCTCAGGTTTTACATGGAGTCAGTTTACCACGTTGGAGTGCCAATCTGTAGGAGGAAGAGCGCAGGTCCTTTTGTTCGTCCCAGCCGCCTGGCTAGCTTAACCCCTGAAATAACCACACAGAAACTGTATTAATTAAATTACTACCCGGCCCATTATCTCTAGCCTTTTATTTTATATATAAAAGACCTAGAGAATACACCAGGAAACCTCTACTACTGATAGACACTTTCATAAAAGTAGCAAGATACAAAATTAACACAAAATATCAGTCACTTTCCTAGATAGAAATGACAAACATATTGAGAAAGAAATAAGGGAAACAGTACCTTTAACAATAGCTGAAAATATACACTGTGATAACTAACCAAATAAATGATAAAATTCTATAATAAAAATGTTTAGACATTAAAGAAAGCTCTTCTGTACTGCTGGATCAGTAGACTAATATTGTGAAAATGGCCATCCTACCAAAAGCAATCTTTTTTTTTAAACAAAAATTGGAAAAAGAATGTTCATCTTCATATGAAAACACAAAATACCCAGGATAGCTAAAACAATCCTGAATAATAAGAGAACTTATTGCAGTATCGCCATTGCAGATTTCAAGTTGAATTACAGAGCAAGAGCATAAAAACAGACCTACATATACAGTTTAAACAAAAATTTCCCATCTTGGCTGGTAATCTCACTTCAAGAGCTAAAGGAAATTTAACAAAAGTTTCAATACCAGGCATGAGAAAGCCCTCTTTTGAGTTGTTGGTCAGAGTCATCCAAGCGACTCCCAAAACATTATGTGTTATTGCTATTGGCCTTGGGTTGTCCCCCAGAGGTGGAAAATGAGTGCCCATTGCTGAAGATACCATTTTCTTCAGACACAGGGCTCAGAGCTCCCTTAGCTAAGACTGACCTGAAAGTCTTCTTTCTGTGGTCTAGTTTTCATGGCACCAGAAGACTCCATGTAAGCTTCCAAAGGATGGAAGCAACCAACAGTCCTACCTAGCTATGAACCTATGAACTATAACAATGGCCAGCATGGTACGATAACCCTACAAGTTCAGTGGTGGTATACACACCTTCATGGTAACCAACAGCTTTCGATTTAGGCTTAAGGCCTTTCAGGAAGAGGAAAATCATGCCTGGTACTGGAAACTTAGCCAACTACCCAGGGCTAGTAAAGTCATAGATCTTGGAGTAAAACTTACAACTTAAACTTTCCAAAACCAGCATAATCCCTAGCTATATTCTAGATATTTGCCCTTATAGCCACAGTTAAGTGTAATTCTTCAACCTGCATCAAAGAAATTTCTTTTTGCAATAGAAGGAGATCATTACAGAAAACAAGAACTAATCAGAATGCAGAGGTGTTAAGCTCAGGCAACTACTATTTTTAAGGCTCAGGGATCATTGAGAAGTGGGGGGAGGAAGACTTTAAAAGCCGAAGGATAAGAGGTTTTGCTGTGAGGTTGTCTCTCCTAGGAATGTCAAAAACTACACTTGTAAACTCTCACCAATATGACTGTCTATATATGAGCTAAACAATATACTCACATGCTAAGGCGAGAGTGGGGAGGAACCCACACATCCTCAACACTACACAAAGAACAACAGGCGACTGAGGAATGCTGAGAGTGGAGGGACCATCTTCCCAGGAGAAGAGGATGCTGACTGGTTATCCAACACCAATGGTCAGTCCTGAAACATGTGTGTAAGTGACATTCTATAGATTGAGAAGATTGTGAATATGTATTTAGGATTATATACTATATGTCTATATATCTATGTATATACATATGGTAAATATATATATATATATAACATCAATTAATAAAGAGGCCATGAATTTGAATGAGAGCAAGGAGAGACATATAGGAGGGCTTGGATGGAGGAAAGGGAAGGGGATGAAATGATATTATAATCCCCCAAATAAAAAAGAAATAATGATAATTAAAAAGAATAAACCCCAAATATCAGAATGTGAGCCTGCTGTAGAATGGTTAAAAATTTGCTTTTACCCCATAATAATTAGAGCATTTTCCTTAATGTCTCTGGTAGCCAAGGACTTCTGAAAAAAGCATGAATAAAGAAACATTGAATCACCACCTTAAACACTTCAGAAAGAAAATATCTACTGCTGAAACTACATAGATACTTTTCATAAAGTGAACTTAACATATAAATAAAATAAAAAGTAATAACGTTTTAAAAAGAAGGGACCAGCAACACTGAGGTGAAATCTTCTAAAAAGTGTTTCCGCAGGTTCAGCATATATAATCTGTGTTCCAGAGGGTGCTGAGGCTGCATCTCATGATGGGAGCCAAATTTGGTAATGTACAAAACGTTCCCAGGTAGTGGGATTTGCAGGCATGATGAAGCTACGGAGAGCAGCACCGAGGCTTAGCACTCTAAGGCCAGGAGAGGTCACTGGTGAATGTAGTCTCAGTTAAAGTAGAAGCTCAAGAATTGAAGAAAAGGTGATGTTTGGCATCACATGGCAGTGTCAGGGTTCCAGAAGAAAGCCCAGGAGACTATTGGCGAAGGTGAAGCCCAGTTTAAGTGGAGAACCCATCATTTTGGAGATGCTGGTTCCATGGGATAACTACAAAGGACACCAGCAGTTAGAGTAGTGTGGAGTAGAGCCAACCGGCTGGAGTTTAGGAGACAAGCTATGTGTGTTGTTAATGTCAGGGCCAGAGAAGTGCCACTGCAAAGGCCCTTTGGGGTCTACAAGATTGTTACCGTGTCATAGACATTAAACACCAAAAATTTTACCTGTTGGAATTTGGTTTTGCTTTGATTTGACTGTCACTCTACCTGGATCGCCTCTCTTGAAGTAACAAAGTGTTTACCTTGTTTTTTTTTTTATCCTGATTTTACAGGAGGCACAATTATGTGATATTTGATATGTTAGAAAGACCTTGGATATTTTAGAGACTTTGGCATTTTACAGAGACATTGAAATATTAGGAGTTTTATTTTTTAGATATTTTAGAGACTAAACTTTTAAAGAGACTGAAATTTCAAAGAGTTTGAACTTTTAAAGAGTGATACTATTTTTTTAAATGTTTGAATGTTTCATATTGTGATATTACTAATAATATGAATATTGGGGATGGATTAGGAAGGAAATTAACAGTGATGTGCTTATATGTCAGGTGGACAAGAGGTCAATCATGCTGGCTGGTTTTATGTCAATTTGACACAAGCTATAGTCATTTTGGAAGACAGACCTTCAGTTGAGAAAAATGCTTCCACCAGAATGGTCTGTAGGTGAGCCTGTGATACATTTTCTTGATTGACATTTGGTATTTAATATGGGAAGACCCAGATCACTATGAACAAAGCTACCTTGGGCTGGTGATCCTGGTTTTATAAGGAAGCAAGCTGTATAAGCCATGCAGAACAAACCAGTAAACATTGCTTCTCCATGGCCTCTGTATCAGCTGCTGCCTCCGGGATTCTGCCCTGCTTGAGTTCCTGTCCTGATTTCCTTCAGTGATGGAGTATGATATGGAAGTATAAGGCAAATAAACCTTTTTTTTTTCCCCAAGTTGCTTTTGGTCATTTTTTTTTAAATCAGCAATAGAAACTCTAAATAAGTCCTTCCATTCCATCATGCCCTGATCATGGCTTTCAAGTCTGTAGTACTGCACATTCCTAATGAATGATGAAATGGAAACAGGGCATGTAGACTTCTCTTTGGGCTGGGCAAATCCAGATCTTTCTCCCACTCATTGCAGGTGTTTCAACTCATGCAAGCGAAATCAGATTTTTCATACTAAGACCAACCTTCTCAAATGTCTTACTGGCAGGGCCCAAGGCCCTAATTGCTTCACATCTGCCAGCTAATTGCTTAAGAAATTATTTTACGCAGCCTTTAACCTGTGCTCAACCAGACACTATTTGGGCTAGGAGCTTCATTTTCACGTCTCTGCTCTGTTGACAAAATGGCAGGATGACAATTTAACTGACAAAAATAAAACAGAAGAGTTGATAATTTTCTGTGATTTCGACAAAACCTTGTAGAGGTTTCAGATCTGTTGAGGGCCACTCTGGCCCTCCCCATAGGCTTCTTTTTAATTTAAGTTCCAGTTTCCTTTCTCAATTTCAAGGCTTCTCTTTGGAATTACCGGGTTAAAATAGTGATTCTAAGAGAACTAGATATAGTGATATCTTTATTTTAAAATGTGCATCTTTTAAAAATAAGGATCACCCTTCCTCGGCCTCTGCATCAGCTCCTGCCTCCAGATTCCTGCCCTGTTTGAGTTCCTTCCTTGGCTTCCCTCAAGCATTTTAAAAGATACCTTCAGACTTGAGCTGCAATTAAAAGTCAAAATTAATTTCTAGATAACCCTTAGTAAATTTTTCATATTTCCATTTTATCATTTTGTATAAAGGATCATAAAGATGCTCTACTTACTCTCACACCTGTAAGAGGCATCTGGAAAAGTGTTTCTATAGTAGCTCTAGGATAATTCAAACGGAGAGCAGACTCAGTGAATTTTTCCATGTTATAGCTAAGAATGAGTTAGTCACTGTGTGTGGCATGACTGCTAGCCACGGTTTCATGAGGTTACCAAAGACTAGCACACTCAAGGCCAGCCTGGACTGTACAGCATGACCCTGTCTCAGAAAAGAAAAGAAGGAAACAATCATTTGCACTTCACAGTTGTCTAAACCACAGCCCATCAATTCTGGAAGTATAATTAATGCTCTTCTGGCTTGATGATCTTGTCTTAGGGAGGACGAAATCAATATCAAGAAGAAAGAAACTGACATCTGGGTTAGGACCAATAGTGATTAAACTCTAGTGTGGCCACTCAACAACCAAAATAAGAAAATAGGCACCAGTGTCCTTGCCGCCTCTTGTTTACTTGGCCTGAAGACCACAGGACAGGACCTTAAGTGCAGTGCAGACCTCCATGCCTTCAGCAATTCACACGATGTTTAAGTTTTCTGCAGAATCCTGACTCTTGCATTAAGAATACGATACTTAAAAATGATATGTAAAATCCTCTGGGTATATGTATAGGATTGGTATATCTGGATCATATGATAGTTCTATTCTTAGTTTGTTTTTTTTAAGGAAATTCACTTCTAAAATTAACATTTTATGAAGAACTATTTTATGAAATAGCTTATTTCATAATTTCTAAACAAAACACAAAAAACTTCAATGTTATGTCAAGGGGTTATTCTATATTAATAATCATTTTAGGAAGACATGAATATTTTAGAAATTAATGCTATTAGAATAAGAATAATGAGCTGACATCTCTGTGTTAGACAGTGAATATCCTGTGTGCGACTGCATTTGGCATTGGGATGTGGGGCTGTCACCTGGTTCAAGTTAATGGCATGCTTTAAGAATCTAAGGAAAACTGAGTATAGTGGGCCATGCCTTTAATCCCAGTCCTCAGGAGGCAGAAACAGGTAGATCTCTATGAGTTCAAACCTAGCTTGGTCTACATAGCGAGTTCAGGACATAGTGAGACTTTGTGTCGAAGAAAACAAACAAACAAACCTAAATCAAACCAACCAACAAAACAAACAAACAGAATCCAAGGTAGTCTAGCAGTTCTTTGTGAGGATGGTAGCAGCCATTAGTAGACAGGATTTGCACACAATTCTCTCCTCCACTGGGAGGTCACATATGGGTGAAGCATGCGCCACAAAGCCTGACTCCTGGAATTAATTTCCCTTAAAAGTAGGTCAACTCCATCTTCCCTGGGAACTCGCCTCCTTCACTATTTCAGGACAATTGGACTGTAGCAGAGACTGCAGCAGAGGCGCAGTGTTCAGTGTCTGCAGCTCCCTTTGGGAAGATTTTGAATGTATCTTTCTCTGTAAGGGCTCAGAAACATCTTTAGTACTCCGGGAAACTTGGGACCAAGGTTGTCACTTCTTTGGGGCCTTGGACCTTAGAAATCCACAGGCCAAAGAGTCTAGGAAGTAGAACCACTGGCCCTTTTTCCTTTTTAACTAAAAGAATAGAAAATAATCTTTCCTTCAGCCTTGCCCTTTCCTGAGCTAGGAGGATCAGCTTGATGACCTCAGGCAGTATTAACTTCAGGACTTCCTAGGAAATCATTTAAACTCGTCATTCTATCTGGATGTCTTTGGTTTGGCATCATTTGAAACATGTTTTCCTCTCTATTTGTGATAAACTAGTTCCTTTAAACAGATTTTACATTATTGTTGAAATTTATGGCAATGAATAAGAAAATGAAATAAATAGTACTTGTGCTGATAAAAAAGGAACATGCTATAAGACTCGCAGAGATGGAAAGATGCTGATGGAAAATATTGCTAAGGAAAAGCAAATTTTCTTACTGTTATGAAAACTTGCCTCACCTCCCGCTTTGCAGTTGAGTTACAAAACACAATTATGTCCCAATTTGGTTAGTTACAGAATTAAAGGACACATGTCATAGTCAAACTGGCCAAAGGCCCCTATGTTTATGTTTTAAAAACCAGATCAAAGGTTTGTACTTAAAACAATAATTTCAGTACTCAGCTTGTGTCCAGACAACCAGTAACCGACCTCTTGGGGAGGAAGAGAAAATATTTTCTAAATCTTCTGGTTTGTTTCTCATATTTTCCCACCAGTAAACAGGAGGCTCATGACTAGGCTTGGGAAGCCTGGTGTGGCTGTGCCAGATGGTCTCCAGCGACCATTAATGACAAGTTTTCTTTGGTTAGTTTGGTTAGTCGACCAGGATGTGCACAGACATAGATGTCATAATAATCACTAAAACGCGAATTCAACAAAATATACCAAAACTAATGACCAATTATTAACTCTATGTATTAACCAGACTGAAAGTCATATCCTTTCCTTCAATATTTTAACATCCAAATATGTTATAATGGTATTGTCAAAAACAGAAGAGAAAAATAATCTTACAGAAACCTACAAAGTGAATTTAGTAAGTTGATATACATATATGATTGACAAATTTCACTGATAGTGTGAATTTTGTGAACGCCTTGGCAAAGGCTTAATTGGCATACCTGAGGTGGGGGTTCTTGGATATTAGAGAAGACATTTATCTTCTAGTAAGAACAATGAAAAGGATCCATGTAGTCCTCATTACATTTGCTGAATAGAAAGATCTATTTACTCTTTATTTGACAGTGGTCGCACCAACACAGAAGTCCTCACAGACCTTATTTTCCAATGGATAAAGAGGACCAGATAAGAAAAACTATGCAAGTACAGGCACAGGAGTAAGCCGGATGAAGCAACAATAAAAACAAAAGCCAAGTGGGGAGATGTGGACAGAACATGCCAAAGTTTGGGGAGAAGGGCATGCCAAGGAGATCGTAGTGCCGGAGTGACAGTTGTCCAGGCACAGAGGGAGAGAAATCAACAAGTGAGTTCGCTAAGTGATAGGTAGGAAGGAAGAGTTGACGCAAAGGAACTAAGGGCGACTCACACTGAGGTGTTTGAGAGCCAGGAAAAGGAGAAAGGCAGGTGGTGAGGTATGTGGGATCTTAGTAATAGAATCTTATCAAGTCTTGGTAGTCAACCAAGACTGGTACAATAATCAGCCCTCATTGTCTTGAGGGTCTCATGGACACTCTTGATCAACAATTCAATGGTAGGTATCTCAAACTAGTACTTGACTTTTTTTTTGGGGGGCAACCTATAGTTTCTGGAAGGATATTTTCTCCTTTGTAGGTTAACTTCAATTCTCTCTCCTTCTCTCTCTCTCTCTCTCTCTCTCTCTCTCTCTCTCTCTCTCTCTCTCTCTCTCCAGTTATAAAATAGACGGTGTAATATTTTTTCAAATATCCTTAGTGTTAGTTATCCCTCCATCAATCTTCTCTTTTCCCCTACTGTTACATCCTTCAACATTATGCCTCAATTCCCCATCATATCACCTGTGTTCTATTATGCCCCATCCTCCAAGACAGAGGTTTTCAACCTGTGAGTCACAGGCCCTCTGGGGGTTGAATGGCCTTTCGCAGAGGTTGCCTAAGACCATGTGTATATCAGATATTTTCATTGTGATTTACAACAGTAGCAAAACTACAGTATTGAAGTAGGAAAATAATTTTTATAGTGTGCAGGGGTCACCACAACATGAGGAGCTGAACCAAGGGGTCGCAGCATTAAGAAAGTTGAGAACCACTGTCCTAGGATGTTTCCCTGCCCCATGGATCAGCTTTCTGGCTTTTATATGTGCTCCAAGACAAACATCCAAACCTAAAGATTTGATGCTAAGATCTACATATTAAAGAAGATACATGACATTTGTCCTTCTGTTCTGGGTTACCTCATGCAATAGTCACAGTATTATGTTTGCTAGCTCTGTTCATTTACTTGCAAATTTCACAATTTAATTTTCCTTACAGCTGAACAAAATCTCACTGCATACCACATTCTCTTTGTCCATTCTTCAGTTGATAGACGTCTAAGCTGTTTTCAAGGAGTATTGTGAATGAAGCCGTGATGAACGTGGATGGCCATGTATCTTTCTAATAGTCATTTTTGTTGTTGTTTTTGTTTTTTTTATATTTTCAATATTTAATATATAATTTTTTCCATTCAAAAATTTACACTTCCCCCTCTTCTCCCATTCCCCTCCCGCTCCCCCACTAACCCTTCTCCCTCCCCCTCCATCCTTAAGAGAGGGCAGGGTACCCTGCCCTGTGGGAAGTCCAAGGCCCTCCCCCCTCCATCCTGGCCTAGGAAGGTGTGCATCCAAGTAAACTAGGTTCCCATAAAGCCAATACATGCAGAAGAGACAGGTCCCAGTGCCATTATTGATGGCTTCTCAGTCCGCCCCCATTGTCAGCCACATTCAGAGAGTTCAGTTTTATCACATGCTCGTTCAGACCCAGTCCAGCTGGATTTGGTGAGCTCCCATTAGATCAGGCACACTGTCTCAGTAGGTGGACCAACCCCTCACGGTCCTGACTTCCTTGCTCATCTTCTCCCTCCTTCTGCTCTTCAACTGGACCTTGGGAGCTCAGTCCATTGCTCTGATGTGGATGTGGGTCTCTGTCTCTATCTCCATCCATCGAACGAAATTTCTATGGTGATATTCAAGATATTCATCAGTGTGACTATGGGACAAGGCCAGTTCAGGCACCCTCTCCTCTGCTGCCCAAGTACCTAGCTGGGGACATCCCCATGGACACCTGGGATCCCCTCTAGAGCCAAGTCTAGTGCCAACCCTAAAATGGCTCCCTTAATGTAGATATCTTCTTCCCTGCTCCAATATCTGCCCTTCCTCCATCTCCACCCTTTGGGGAGAGCTTAGGGGAGTGGAAGGGTGGAGATGGAGGAAGGGCTAATAGTCATTCTTTAAAATTCTTTGAGAATTTTGTACAATGTATTTTTATCATATTCACATGCTTCCTCCAACTTTCCCCTGATCTATCCCCTCCTCTCACTTTTTTTTTTAATTCTACCAAGTACAATTTCTGTTGTCCAAATGCTTTTGGGTGTGTGTGAGGCCTGCCATGGAACACAATCAACTTTTCAGGGGTCATGCCTCTGAAAACACCACCTTTTTCTCTCCCAGAAGCTATGCATTGCCATAACTCATCATCTAGTGATGAGACTTTGACTCATCCCCACTTTCCTTCCCCCTACATTGGGATTTTTTTCTAAATAGCTTGAGTTTGTGCTGATCTTGTGCATGCTTTCACAATTTCTGTGAGTTTATATGTGTACAAGCCCTGAGTCTTTGGGGAAGGGGTGTGATATAAATGTCACATTTAGGACTGAGACCTCCACATTCTCTCTTATTCTCTTACTGCAAGGAGAAACCTCTCTGGTAATTGAAGGGAGATGTACTAACCCATGGGTGTAACAGTAAGTGACTCAGAGTTGTTTTTAATACTATGCCCATTTAGTGGAATATTAATTGGAGGTTCTCCCCTGGACCTATGGTCTATCTAGCCATAGGTGTTGACTCTGATACCTGTGCCAGGAATGAACCTTAAATCCAGAATGTTGTGTTACTCTGTGTGATGGCTATTCTTTGTTGTTAACTTGGCTACATCTGGAATTAACTAAAACCCCAAAATGGATGGCATCCCTCTGAGGGATCTCTGCTTAATTTGAAGTTGGAAGATCAAATTTTAATTTGTATCTTTGAGGTAAGAAGACACACCTTTAAACCATATCTAATCTGGGCCATGTCTTCTACTAGAAACCTAAGTAAGGACATGGAAGAAGGAAGATTTTGCTTTTTGCCTGCTTGCTTTTATGTTACTAGCAAGTTCATTCCTTCACTGGCATTAGAGCCTACTTCTTTAGGATTTCAGTGTACCCTGAGACATCCAGCTTTGTAGACTGAGCAACTACTGGATTCTTGAACTTCTTGTTCATAGCCAGTTGGGTTATCTGGGCCACAGTCTGTAAATCAATCTAATGAATCCCCTTTCTGTATATAAAGATTCATTATACAAGTTATATTACTCTAGAGAACCTGACTGATACACTCCCATAACATTCTTGTCCTCCTTGTACTAGTGGACATACTTTGTCGGGACAGTAATTGTTGTTATTCATTGCATTTGCATGTGACTATGACAAATTATTACTTTTCTCCTTTATTGCCATACAGAAAACCTCCCAGCATTATAAAAACTGTCAGTTGAGATGAAGTTTCCAGGTCAACACCCATTTGTGTGTGTGTGTGTGTGTGTGTGTGTGTGTGTGTTTTATGATTTAAGACTCTAATGTCTTCAACAATCGTGTCTTACTATCATCATATGACATCTAGTTGGGGCATTGTCCCCCAATTATAGGGTAGCCTGATTTTAACTCTTTTCATATATGTATCCACATATATTTTAAGAAGCTTCTACATTAGTAGGTTTCTATACCGCCTTCTCAAAAGGCCGTTAGTGTTAGCTATGTCCCTTTACCCCTTATTACCTCCTCTATTTAGCCTTCCAATTTCTCCATTCCGTTCAATTCTTTCTCCTCCATTTTTCTCCTTTACCCCTTTATAGAACTATATTCTATTTCGCCTTCCTTGAAAGATTTCCTCCTCCCCTTGGTCACTTACAACCTATATAACCCCTGTCGTCATTACAAATGAAACAAACATATGGAAAGCTCAAGAGCTAACAAAATGAGAGAAAACATGTACTGTTTGTCTTTCTGAGTCTGACTTACCTCACTCAGGATAATCGTTTCCATTTTCCTCCAAATTTTATAATTATATTTTTCTTAACAATTTCATAGTCCATTGTATAAATGTGCTGCATTTTCATTATAAGTTCAAGAGTTGATGGGCATCTAAGCTGTTTATACTTCATAGCTATTGATGTTTGAGCAGCGGTGACTAGAGGAGCAAGAGTGGATTAACTGGACCTTGTGGTAGATTCATTTTCAGCTTTTTGAGGAACAGCCACACTGACTTCCATAGTGACTGTACCAGTTAGCGCTCCTATCAGCAGTGGATAATTTTTTCCCCTTCTCCAGCAATATGCCAACTTAAAAAAACTTAGCCATTTTGACTTGGATAACATGTAATCTCCAAGTAGTCTCAATATGCATTTCCATTATGGTTAAGGATGTTGAACATTTAAAAAACATTTTGCAGCCATTTGTGTTTCATAATTTAAGAAATATTTAACTCCATGCCCCATGTTTTTGATTGTGTTGTTTATCTATCTGTCTATCTATCTATCTATCTATCTATCTATCTATCTATCTATCTATCTATCTATCTCTATTTCTTTTAGTTATTTGCATATTATAGATATTAACCCTCTGTCAGATATGTAGGTGTAATTTTTTTCATATTCTGTAGACTGCCTCTTCATTTAAGTCATAGCAACTGCCTATCCACTGTCCCACCTACCACTCCAAATGAAGACCAGCAACATAAAGCATCAAGAGGGACTGCTCCAAAGACAGTATTTCTACCTATCTGCTCATCGGTCACCACAACACCCAATACACAGCACTTCTGTCCTTGATCATATGGAATACAGGGATCTAAAAATCTTGGAAGGGCCCTCAGAGCCACTCTACCCACCTGTTTGCAAAAATCCCTCCCACTGTACTGTGCTGGGCTAGCATGGTATCCTCTGACCTGTACCCCATGTGGGAACCCTAAGGCCATGCATACTTGCCTAAAAGCTACCCCACCCACACCTCAATCAGGAGACCATATTATAATCTGTGACCATAACTCCAGGTAGAGATTTTCTACCTACCAAAACACCCAGGACCACGTAATGTCCTACATTCCTGACCACAGGTAAGTATCACCCAGCCTAGCCTCCACGTGACCCATCTTTCCACCTCAGGACTGTGTGATATCCCTTTCCTTACTCCCGAGAGTCACATCCCACTTCCACTGTAACCCCAGCCTCAGTCACCTAAGGGCCAGCTGTAGAATTAGATAATCCATTCAGATATTTCGTGAAGGCTTATTCTTAGGCTCAGGAGTTGCATCTATCGCTAGCTGAGCTGAGACCACTTCTGATACCCATTCCTGTATCAACATAGAATAGTTCCCAAGACTGAATCCCAAACACTATTAAGCTGACAATTTGTGATGACAACAAATGAAGATCAAAACACATTATCAATGGTAGTGAAATCAGATATCCATATCAATAAACAATACCAATGACCTAGTTCAAGGTGCCTAGGTCTTTTATAGAAAACATAACCAACAAGAATAACCAAGACAGTAAAAAATTTTAAGAATAAAGTTTCATGTGGATTTTTTTAGCTCAGGTACCACCATTAATTAACCCAAAGTAGAGTCATATAAACAATATATTACAGTGAAGGAAGCATGAATTTGCCCACCCATGACATCCCAAACCCTTAGGCCATGACTCAGTTGCATAATCTATATGATGGCTGAGAAAGAGGCAATCTCAAGTCACACATCAGACACATAACCAAAGAAAGAAGTTAGCATGTCCAGGTCTCATCATAAAAACATAAACAATATGAAAGGCAAAGTATTTCTTCCCTACCTCAAATCCACTAGTTACATGGGAATGTTCTCTAATGAGAATTACCTTTATGGATCTGGGGAGGCAGAAGTTAAAAGAATAATGAAAAACTTCAGAAAAGAACTCAAGGAGCTTAAAGAAAATACAACAAGACACCTGAATGAACTTAATAAGAATACTAGTAAATATCTGAGTGATAGTAGAGAAAACATAATCATACAGCAGTATGAAGTGACAAAGATAATCACAGGAGGTAGGCACAGAGTAAGGTATGTTTAGGAAAGTGAAATAGAATAGATTTTTCTGGATGAATGGGGCATCTGGGATGGGAGGATCAAGTGAAAAGGTGAGAAGGGGTAGTGGGAGGGAATATGGGGAGAGAAAGCTAAAATTTAGGAGCATTTGAAGGTCAGTATAGAACCTAATATAGCAGAAACCTCATAAAATAAACATAGATGAATATGATCTATATAAAATCTCCAACTAATGCTGATTTTCAATTAGTCATCTCTTATCACCAAAGAAGCTTCAAGCATTGGGTTTGGGTTACATCTAACCGAGTTGTTGGCCAAACGAACCACTAAAGGAATCCCCAAATAACCCAGTTTCTAAGACTATAGGTTGGAATCCGTGAACTGACATCAAGGTCCTTCTGCTGAAGACAGCATCAACACAACTCACTGAACAAGATGATGTCAAATTAGTGCCTACACAGAGCCTCTATCCCTATGTTCCAGCATCTTTGGTGTAGAAAAGTACTCTGCATACTACCAATAGAGAGACTTATACACCAAGTCATTCACAAACCCTTTATCTACAATTGTGTACTATTAGATATGCTAGGCCAATGGTGGCACAAAGCTTGTGGGAGTAACCAACTAACAACTGATCTGATCTGAGGCCTACTCCTCAAGATGGAACTCATGCCAGACACTGCTTGTGAGATTAGATAGTTCAGAGACCTAGTACTTTTTTTTTTTTAAGGAAACAAATGTAGTAATAAACTAACTCCTAATGATGCTCTGCTATGCTCATAGATAAACGCCTTGTTCAACCATCATCAGAGAAGCTTACTCCTTCAGCAGATGGGAACAAATATAGAGACCTGCAGAGAGACATTGCTCAGAGAAAGAGAGACCTTGAAACACTCAGACCTAAATAGGATGTCTCTAACAAGTCCCTCCCATATATCTTAGGGAACTCCACAGAAGAGGAGGCAGACAGAGTGTAAGAGCCAGAGAGTATGGAGAACACCAGGAAAACAAGGCCCTCTAAATTAACATGAGGAAAAGCTGGTGTGAACACACAGGTGCTGAAACAGCGAGCACAGGGCCTGACTGAGTCTGCACCCAGTCCTATGCATGTATAGTATGGTTCCCAGTTCATCCTTTCTGTGTGACTCCCGAGTGTTTGAATGAGCCTCTAATGCTTTTGCCTTCTCTTTGGATCTTTCCCTTCTGTTGGCTTCTGCTCTGGCACCATGCCTGCCTGTCTGCTGCCACACTCCCTGCTATAACAATCACAGACTCTAAGCCTCTGAAATGGTAAACCCCAAATAAACTCTTCCTTCTCTAAGTTTCCTTGGTCATGGCATCTTATGACAATAATAGAAAAGCAGCTAAGGCAGAAATTGATACAGGGAGCGGGCTATTGTGCGGGCTATTGCTGCAACAGACCTGACCATGTTTTATTTATTTAATTTTTTGGGGACTATGCAAAACTTAGGAACTTTGAACTTAGAATACAGTTGAGTGCTGTAAGTGGGGCTTAGTGGGCCACCATACTAGGAGCCCAGAAGACAATAGTGCTGAGAGCAATGTGGATGACAGTGTAGAGTAGGGTATTTCTCCAACTCAGGCCCATGTTGCATTAAACCTGCCCCCGTAAAACAACAACATTTCTTGTGGTTTTGAAAATATCTTTGATGTGTCTTTGATACATCCTCATGGCTACCACACAGAAGTCAACATTTCCTTCCTGATTTTCTGTGAGTAGTTCTCAGGTTCTCCGATTCCTGTTAAGAAAACTGCACCCACCAAAGGCACTAGACTGTGGGCACCAAATAAAGCTATCACAGCCCATGGCAGTGTTTGTCATGCCTATGTTCCTCTGATGCTTGCTCTCCAGACACTAATATCTGCCTACCTGTCTTCTGGCATACCAGGTATTTAAAAGGCACAGAAAGCCTAAAGTGCCTGGGTCCTTCTCCTTGTAGTAACATTGAACTACAAGTCTTCTATGCAAAACTTCCCAATGTTTTCAGTCTTCCAAAGTCAAGCAAAGCAACTCCTTTCAATTTCACACATGGGACCGATTCTGATGCCCTGCAAAGTGTTTGGAGACTTGCCCAAATACTTGCTGTGCTCCTCAGGTCTTTTCTCCTCTCAGGGAGACGATGTTCTCACCTAAACTCTTCTTTGTATTCAGTTTTTTGCTTGTTTGTTTTTTTCTGGGTGATTGCTCAGATTCTAAATCAAATATTTTCTCAGAGACCTCCTTGACCCCACCCCACCGCCCATACTGTCCTTTTCCTTCCTTTCTGTTTTAGAGGAGACTTTTATTTTAATTGAGACGGTAAGACCTTTCTAGTATGTTTCTATCAACTACCTTAAAGCTATCGGAGTTGTCATTTATTAATGTTTATCTCCTTTACTTACTAAAAGAAAAAAGTTTTTACTCTCCCTGAAAGTTCAGTCTGGGGTGTGTGGTGGTTAGCGTCTGACTGCACTAAAGGAACAAAAGGCACCTTTTCAATTAAAGTTAAGAGTGGGATAACTTCAGACACACAAAGAGAGAAAAAGACACTTAAAGAGTCATGGTGAGTTCAAAAGGAAGAGTTGAGGTGGAATCACAAAGCACCATGGGAAGTGCTATTCAAGCTCCTATGTCAAAAAGGCTGATCAACAGCGGTTCCAAGTCAGCCTCATCACCAGGGAGTCTCACTGATAAAATTATTTCCCTCCAGAGAGAATTTCCCTCAGCTGAATAGATGCCTTACTTCTGAATAGGATTCATGAAAAGCAGGGAAGGGCGGTGGCAAGAATAAAAAGCCATTCCATTGACTGACCTGAAATGTGTGACCGATATGACACTGTTTATCTGGCTTCACCCCTTAAAAGAATGGAAATTTATACTCGCTTTATGTTGTGAGATTTCCTAATTGTAGGTGGCTCCTCTTAGCTATATAATCAATAATATGCTAATGTGTTAAAAATAGCGATGCCTAATTTTTATATTATTCTCATTTTAAAATTAATTATAGTATGTATCATGATAAATCTTGCTATTCATGATATTTTTCTGGATGTGATAATTAAACATTGGTTTAAAATTTTATATCATGAAATGTTTTTCTTATATCTACTTTAAAAATGTCTTTGTTGTCTTACTTTAAAAAAATCATTTTTTAAATCAAACAAGAAAATAGTGTACACGGTTAGTAAGAAATGATTTAAATTATAGTAAAAGCAGAGTCAGGAAGAAGGATGCTTGTGTGCAATGTAGGAGGCCATTATTTACTGAGAAATGTGTATTCTTAAACACCATAAATATGGTATCACTGTGCTGAAATAACAATATTTTTGTGAGTACACGTTGGTTACCATGGCAACAATCATGACATTATATGTACAATAATGGATATTTTATATAGCATCTTAATAATTAAATAAAAAAATCAGGCATATATCTATTTCTGATGTAACTTTAATATAACAGTTATAAAATTAATTGCAACAAAATAACTTAGAAGAAAATGCAATAATAATTAACACTTATAAGCAGAATAAAAAAAAACTTCTCGCATTTGTATCAAACATGAAATTCCTCTATGATGTAGAGTCATCTTGCATACAAAGAACTTTTATTACAGAATGCAGGCCAACAGTTACAAACGGTTTGGTGAGACGCCTACATTTAGAGGTTGTCCAGAGAAAGGGATGAAAATGTTACACGGAACTGGAGAGGGTTGCAGTGATACGAGGGGACAGATCATATGGTTCTCAGTCATCAGGGAAATTTGCTGGAGCCAGGACTTTCCACGGTAGCCTGGGACCCACTAAGGGTCATATCTTATAGAGTATGGCTGAAAGAAGTATTTCGTTAGCTGCTTAAAGGAAAAGGTAGGGAGTGACCGAGTGAGAGAGCATAAAGAAGCTGGTGTGGGTTGGTTTTCATCTACTGGTAGTTGAGTTTTAGGTGGCTAGCTTTTTGTTCTGTATTATTATTTTTCAAGTTAGTGGTGAGTGACTGTGGCATTATTCCATGATCACGGCTGATGTGTTATCCTTTGCAAGTGCTTTTAAAGCATGCCATATCTGGAAGATTCCACCCTGCCCCCAAGTATTTCCTAGATTAAAGATGTTTTCATGGAGTGGTTAATATTTATAGATTTATTTGAAAATTGTGAATTATCTCTAGAGAAAGGGGACACAGTCTCATATTCACGTTATATTACATTTGATTTTACAACTCCCTGAAGTCCTTCCTAGTTCCTCAGGAAAAGAAGGGTTGAGTTTCAGTTATTTATTTGACTCCTCAGATGCACTGCCCCTCCTCTAGGCATGCTAGGAAGACCAAATGCTCTTGCTCACAGAAAGCAAGAGAAATGACTAACTGACATACTGGTGCTACAGTTTGGATATAATCTGAATGTTCCTAAAAGTCTAAGGAACTTTAGACTGCTTAGACTTGTTCCTCCGAATAGTGTTACTGGGATGTATTGTGACCTTTGCGAGGTATGACTTCTGGAGGCTCTTAGGTTACTGGAAGTGTGCCCTCTCCCCACCCACATTGAGATGCTTCATGTACTTGTTTTACTATACAGTTCAGAGGCAGTGCTCACAAAGCATGTGTGCTGGGTGGGTACCATTTAGACTTTGAACGTCCAACATTGAACTAAATAAAACTTTTTCTAAAATTATTTGTCTCTGGTGTTTTGATTTAGTAATAAAAAGATGACTAGTATAATTTGATTAGAAATTGATTCTATTATAGCAGGTGATGACTGACTTTGCTTGATTAAAGCTTTTAGTTGTAATGAGTAATGAAACATGTGGCTAAATTGTCTCCAGTTTATTTAAATTTTAAATGCATTAGAACAAATAGAAGCTGCTAGATTCTGGCTTTATAGGTCAGTACAAGCATGAGAGAAACTCTTAGGGCATCTATGGGATTATAATTTATTAATTCACTAGTTTTACTTGCTGATATGCTTAGATATCTTTCCCAGATTTGTCTTGGAGCTGGATATTCTCGTTATAGACACCAGTGCACATTTGTGCTCAGTGAGGTCCAGTTCCAGTACGGATTGATCTTGTGTGATCCCCAATAGACTTAGTGAATTCTGGTGCAAACTGTAAAGTATATCCACTAGAAAGACTCTAGTGCAAATGGGAACTGAATAAAGTCTAAAATTTTATGAAATATCCATATTCCAGATAGCAATTCAAAAATAGTATTTATTGATTAGTTTGAGAAAGACCCCTACTCCTGTTCATATTTTAAATCCCCATTAAGTGTTTATATTATTGTAAAACTCTTTTTTGTTATTTTAAAACTCTCCCTCCCTCTCACTCCCTCTCTGCTCACTGTCTTCATGTCCCTCTTCTCTCCTCTTTTTTCCCATCTCTATTACTTTCTCTCTCCTCCCTCCTATTACACTAAAACATTAGTGTTTTCAAAGTGCTGGTCCTGAATTCAAATCCCCTCAAAGGATCAGCTGAAGACAGGATTCTTGCCAAGACTCGGGAGTGAAATTTTCAGGACTTTGTTTCGTTTGTACCGTTTTTCGCGTTCCTGTGTTCACGGAACCATTCTGGATAGATTCTTACAGTTTTGTTGTTCATCAGCTCGTTTTACAGCCGCAGAGATGAGAAGGCTCATTGAAGCTAATTGAGCTGCCGAGGTGTGCACAGCTTGCCAGTAGTGAGGCCAGCCTTAGGTTCACCTTTCTGCTAGCTAGTTAGTTGCCTTGTTTGGGGGGATTCACCTTTGCGTTTGCCTTTCTGCTTTCCTCCTCTGGTGGCCTTCCTCCCATGGCGACAGTCACCTCCCGCTTCCCTCTCACACGAACTTATCAATCCCTGGCTTTCCTTTAAGAAATGTCTTCTCCACTACTGTGAACTAAGCAGTCGTTAAAAAGCTCATTCAGTATTTTGCACAGCTAAGATGTTCTCTGATGTTTTAAACTTATAATTTTGGAATTTTCATTGTATTTTTATACCTGTGCAAGTATGGAAATTAAGAGAATGGAAACTTTCACAAGGTAAATAAAGTGTACCTTGGCAGTGATTGGGAGAGCAGTAAAATCCCTAAAACTTTCCAACCTTCATAATTACTCTGTAAAAATCCATATGCAGGTCATGTGAGTAATTATGTCATGTCTGTGAGGTTAATTAAGTGCAAGTGTTATTTGCCAAAATCAGAGTCAGTTACACACACACACACACACACACACACACACACACACACACACACACACACACACACACACACAGAGTTTCCACAGGCAGACTGCCAAAGTGAGCAGGCCCCAGTGACATGTATGGCTCTTTCCTTTGGAAAATATGTCTCAGTCACTCATGAAAATGTAAACCGCAGAAACCACTTCGCTTCTAAGGGAACAAGTTTTGAGAAGCCCTGTTTTGAAACAAAGCCACAATTTTCCATCTCGCAGTAAAATTGTTTTACTTGTAAGGTCCCAAATTGTTTTAATTGTAAGGAATATTGAGGATAGCTTGAGCAAAGAACTTAAAAGAAGGTTAAAAACATCGTTTAATCACAGACTTACAGAGCTGGTGTGTAACGTGGACATTTCTTACTTCCTACTTCACCATCTTGTTTGCGGAACTCCTACGTCCCACCTCGGCTTTCCAGCTACAGAACCCTATGTCCCACCTTGGCTATCCAGCTGCAGAACCCTATGTCCCACCTCGGTTACCCAGCTGAAAGCTCCTCCAGAAATTTCCTCCCACAACTTAAACTCAAAAACCCAGAGAAGCTGAATACCTAGGTGAACCCAAGGAAAGCATACACAGAACCTCCTGGAAATTGGAAGCAAACAGGATCATCAAGCAAAAGTTGGAAGCCAGGGGCGGGGATAGAGGTGGGAGAAATTTCATCCGATGGATGGAGATAGAGACAGAGACCCACAATCACATCAGAGCAATGGATTGAGCCCCCAAGG
>PVIU01009910.1:0-73188 GCA_004026605.1 Ondatra zibethicus | reverse complement strand
CTTAGTGTCCTTTGTTTTATGGCTAGGGTCCACTAATGAGTGAATACATACCATAATCGTCTTTTTGGGTTTGGGTTACCTCACTCAGGATAGCGTTTTGTATTTCCATCCATTTGCATGCAAAATTCAAGATGTCATTGTTTGTTACTGCTGCGTAGTACTCTAATATGTATATATTCCACACTTTCTTGATCCATTCTTCCATTGAGGGGCACCTCGGTTGTTTCCAGGTTCTGGCTATTATAAATAATGCTGCTATGAACATAGTTGCACAAATGCTTTTGTAGTATGATTGGGCATCTCTTGGGTATATTCCCAAGAGTGGTATTGCTGGATCCTGAGGTAGGTTAATTCCCAATTTCCTGAGAAACCTCCACACTGATTTCCAAAGTGGTTGCACAAGTTTGCATTCCCACCAGCAATGGATGAGTGTTCCCGTTACACCACAACCTCTCCAGCATAGGCTATCATTGGTGTTTTTGATTTTAGCCATTCTGACAAGTGTAAGATGGTATCTCAAAGTTGTTTTGATTTGCATTTCCCTGATCGCTAAGGAAGTTGAGCATGACCTTAGGTATCTTTTGGCCATTCGAACTTCTTCTGTTGAGAATTCTCGGCTCAGATCATTACCCCATTTTTTAATTGGGTAATTTAGAGTTTTAATGTCTAGTTTCTTGAGTTCTTTGTATATTCTGGAGATCAGACCTTTGTCCGATGTGGGGTTAGTGAAGATCTTCTCCCATTCAGTAGGATGCCTTTTTTGTCTTAATGACAGTGTCCTTTGCTTTACAGAAGCTTCTCAGTTTCAGGAGTTCCCATTTATTCATTATTGCTCTTATTGTCTGTGCCACTGGGGTTTTACAGAGGAAGTGGTCTCCTGTGCCCATGTTTTGCATGCTACTTCCCACTTTCTCTTCTATCAGGTTAAGTGTGGCCGGATTAATATTGAGGTCTTTAATCCATCTGGATTTGAGTTTTGTGCATGGAGGTAGACAAGGATCTATTTTCATTCTCCTACAGGTTGACATCCAGTTATGCCAGCACCATTTGTTAAAGATGCTTTCATTCTTCCAATGTATACTTTTAGCTTCTTTGTCAAATATGAGGTGTTCATAGGTTTGTGGATTAATATCCGGGTCTTCGATTCGATTCCATTGGTCAACGTCTCTGTTTTTATGCCAATACCAAGCTGTTTTCATTACTGTAGCTCTGTAATAGAGTTTGAAGTCAGAGATGGTAATGCCTCCTGAAGTTCCTTTATTGTATAGGATTGTTTTGGCTATCCTGGGCTTTTTGTTTTTCCATATAAACTTAGTTATTGTTCTCTCAATTTCTGTGATAAATCCTGGTGCAATTGCCAGTGGCCCTACAGTCTGCCCCAGCCATGCAACTGTCAACCAGGTTCAGAGGAACTAGTTTGGTCCTGTGCTTGTTCCTTCCCAGTCCCAGCTGGTGTTGGTGAGCTTCCATTAGCTCAGGCAAACTGTTTCAGCGGGTGAACCCATCATGGTCTTGACCTCTTTGCTCAGATTCTCACTCCCTCTACTCTTCAACTGGACTTTGGGAGCTCAGTCCAGTGCTCCAATGTGGATCTCTGCCTCTGCCTCCATCAGTTTCTGGAAAATGGCTTATGGTGATGTTTAAGATAATCATCAGTCGGACTACAGGGCAAGGCCAGCTTGGGCCACCTCTCTTCTATTGCCCAGGGTCCTAGGTGGGGTCATCTGTTTGGATTCCTGGAAATTTCTCTAGAGCCAGGTTTCTGATAACCCTATAATGGCCCCCTCAAACAAGATATCTCTCTCCTTGCTCTCATCTCTGTCCTTCCTCCCTCTCAACCATCCCATTCCCTCAAGTTCTCCTCTACCTCCCTCTCTCCCCTACTTTTCCCCTCATACCTTCCCATGTCCTCCCACCCTCATGATTCCAACCATACCAGTCAATCCTGTCTCTTCCCAATTTCCAGGTGGGTCTCTCTATATTTTTCTTTAGGTTCACCTTATTACATAGCTTCTCTAGGATCATGAACTATAGGTTCAATGTCCTTTGTTTATAGCTAGTATCCACTTATGAGTGAGTACATATCATATTCATCTTTTTACATCTGTATTACCTCACTCAGGATAGTGCTTTCTTATTCCAACCATTTGGATGCAAAATTCAAGATGTCATTGTATTTTACTGTTCTAATGCGTAAATGTGCCACATTTTCTTTATCCATTCTTCATGTGAGGGGCATCTAGGTTGTTTCCAGGGTAGTAATGACATGGTGGGCCGTGTTCCTAGTGCCTGGCTAGCTTAAACCCGAAATGACCACATGGAAATTGTATTAATTAACTTACTGCCTGGCACATTATATCTAGACTCTTCTTGGCCAACTCTCACTCTTGATCTAACCCATTTCTATTAATCTGTGTTCACCACAAGGTTGTGGCTTACCAGGAAAGCTTCTAACCGGTGTCAGTCTCAGGCAGGAGAACCATGGCATCTGCCACACTTCCCTTCTTCCCAGCATTCTGTTCTGTCTACTCCACCCACCTAAGGGCTGCCCTATCAAAAGTCCAAGGTAGTCACTTTATTTAACCAATGAAAGAAACACACAAACAGAAGGACCTCCTACACCATTCCAGGTTCTGATGATTTCAAATAATGCTGCTATAAATATAGTTGAACAAATGCTTTTGTAGCATGATTGAGCATCTTTTGGGTGTATGTCTAAGAGGGTATTGCTGGATCCTGAGGTAAGTTGATTTCCAATTTTCTGAGATACTGCCATAGTGATTTCCAAAGTGGTTTTACAAGTTTGCACTCCCACCAGCAATGGATGAATGTTCCCCTTACTCCACATCCTCTCCAGCAGAAGCTATTATTAGTACGTTTGATCTTAGCCATTTTGACAGGTGTAAGATGGTATCTCAGATTTGTTTTGAATTGCATTTCCCTGATAGCTAAGGAAGTTGAATATTTCCTTAATATCTTTTGGCCATTTGAAATTCTGCTGTTGAGAATTCTCTGTTTAGTTCAGTACCCCATTTTTTAAAATTGGATTATTTAGAATTTTAATGTCTAATTTCTTAGGTTCTTTATATATATTAGAGATCAGTCCTTTGTCTGATGCGGGGTTGGTGAAGATCTTTTCCCATTTAGTAGGCTATCTTTTTGTCTTATTGACTGTGTCCTTTGCATTACAGAAGCTTCTCAGTTTTAGGAGGTTCCATTTATTTATTGTTGCTCTCAGTGTCTGTGCTACTGGAGTTTATTTAGAAAGTGGTCTCCAGTGCCCACGCATTGAAGACAACTTCCCGCTTTCGTTTCTAACAGGTTCAGAGTGGTCGTTTTATATTGAGGTCTTTAATCCATTTGACTTGAGTTTGGTGCATGGCAAGATATATGGATCTATTTTTCTTCTTCTACATGTCGACATCCAGTTATGCCAGCACCATTTGTTGAAGATACTTTCTTTTTTTTTCTATTGTATAATTGTTGTATGTGGTTTTGTCCTGTCTGGTTCCTGGAGTCATTAAATCCCAAAGAAATCACACAGAGGTCTACATTAGTTATAAACTGATTGGCCTAGTAGCTCAGACTTCTTATTATCTCTTATAACTTATATTAGCCCATCATTCTTGTCTATGTTAGTCACATGCCTCGGTACCTTATTCAGGTACCTTATTCAGTGAGGCAGTCACATCTTGCTTCCTCTGCGGCTGGGTCACAACTATAGAAATGAGCATTCCTCTTCCCAGAACTCTCCTGTTCTCTTTTCCTGCCTCTACTTCCTGCATGGTTGTCCCGCGTATACTTCCTGCCTGGCTAGTGGCCAATCAGCATTTTTTAAAATACGATTGACAGGGTACAGACCATTGTCCCACAGCATATAATTTTAGCTTCTTTGTCAAGAAATCAGATGTTCATAGATGTGTGGATTAATATCCAAGTCTTTGATTCCATTGGTCAGCCTCTCTGTTTTTATGCCAATATCAAACTGTTTTCATTACTGTAGCTCTGTAATAGATGATTGATGTCAGGGATGGTGATGCCTCCAGAAGTTCCTTCATTGTACAGGATTGTTTTAACTATCTTGGGTTCTTTTCTTTTTCCATATGAAGTTGATTATTATTCCTTCAAGGTCTGTGCAGAATTTTGTTGGGATTTTAATGGGGTTGCATTGAATCTATAGATTGCTTTTGGTTGGATTTCCATTTTCATTCTGTTGATCCTAACTATCCAAGAGGATGGGAGATCTTTTCATTTTCTGGTATCTTCTTCAATTTCTTTCTTCAAAGACTTAAAGTTATTGTCAAATAGGTCTTCCACTTCTTTTGTTAGTGTTACCCCCAAGATATTTTATGTTATTTGTGGCTATTGTGAAAGGTGATATTTCTCTGATTTCCCTCTCAGCTTCTTTATCATTTGTGTATACAAGGGCTACTCATATTTTTGAGTTGATCTTCTATTCTTCCACAACACTGAAGGTAATTATCAGCTGTAGGGGTTCTCTGGTAGAGTTTTGGGGGTCGCTTATGTACACTATCATATCATCTGCAAATAACGAAATTTGACTTCTTCCTTTCCAATTAGACTCCCCTTGATCTCTGTTGTCTTATTGCTATTGCTAAAACTTCAAGAACTATGTTGAAGAGATATGGAAAGAGTGGACAGCCTTGTCTTGTTTCTGATTTTAGTGGAATTTCTTTGAGTTTCTCTCCATTTTATTTGATGTTGGCTTTCAGCTTGCCATATATTGCTTTTATTATGTTTAGATATGATTCTTGTATCCCTGATCTCCCCAAGATCCTTATCACAAAGGGCTGTTGGATTTTGTCAAATCCTTTTCCAGCATCTCATGAAATGATCATGTTTTTTTTTCTTTCAGTTTATTTATATGATGGATTACATTGATAGATTTTCGTATGTTGAACCAGCCCTGCATCTCTGGGATAAGGCCAACCTGATCACGGTGGATGATTGTTTTGATGTGTTCTTGGATTCCATTTGCCTGTGTTTTATTGAGTATTTTTGCATCCATATTCATAAGTGAAACTGGTCTGTACTTCTCTTTCTCGGTTGAGTTTTTGCATGGTTTTGGTATCAGGGTAACTGTAGCCTCATAAAAAGAGTTTGGCAATGTCCCTTCTGTTTCTATTATGTGGAACACTTTGAGGAGTGTAGGTATTAGTTCTTCTTGGAAGTTCTGGTAGAATTCTTCACTAAAACCATCCGGCCCTGGGCTTTTTTTTGGTTCGGAGGTTTGTGATTACAGTTCCTATTTCCTTACAGTTTATCTTGACTTAATTTTGGTATATGATATCTATATAAAAATTGTCCATTTCTTTTATATTTTCCAACTTTGTGGAGTACAGGTTTTCGTAGTATGACCTAATGATTTTCTGAATTTCCTCAGTGTCTGTTGCTATGTCCCCCTTTTCATTTCTGATTTTGTTAGTTTCGTTGTTCTCTCACTGCCTTTTGATTAGTTTGGATAAGGGTTTGGCTATCTTGTTGATTTTCTCAATGAACCAGCTCTTTTTTGTTTATTGATCCTTTGTATTATTTTCAGCCCTCAATTTGATTATTTCCTGTCTTTTACTCCTCTGGGTGAGTCTGCTTCTTTTTGTTCTATAGCTTTCAGGTGTACTGTTAAGTCAGTAATGTGAGCTTTCTCCATTTTCTTTATATGGGCACTTAGTGCTATGAACTTTTCTCTTAGCACTGCTTTTATGTTTTCCCATGGATTTGGATATGTTGTGTCTTCATTTTCATTGAATTCAAGGAAATCTTTAATTTCTTTCTTTATTTCATCCATGACCCGGGGTGGTTCAGTAGTTCACTGTTCAATTTCCATGAGTTTCTAGGCTTTATGAGAGTAACATTTTTGTTAAATTTTAATCTTAATCCATGGTGATCTGATAAGACACAGGAGGTTACTCCAATTTTTGCATCTGTGGAGGTTTGCTTTGTTACCGAGTATGTGCTCAATTTTAGAGAAGGTTCCATGAGATTCTGAGAAGAAGGTATATTCTTTTGTTCTATAGATGTTTGTTAAGTCCATTTAATTCATGACAGCTGTTAGTTTTTATTTCTCTGTTAAGTTTCTGTCTGGCTGACCTGTCCATTGGCAAAAATGGAGTGTTGAAGTCTCCTACTATTAGTTTGTGGGGTTTGATGTGTGATTTGAGTTTTAGTAATGTTTCTTTTACATTTGTAGGTGCTCTTGTATTAGGGGCATAGATGTTCAGGATTGAGACTGCATCTTGATGAAATGTGCCTGTTATCAGTATAAAGTGTCCTTCTCCATCTCTTCTGACTGAGTTTAGTGTGAAATGAATTTTGTTAGATATTGGGATAGCTACACATGCTTGTTTCTTTGGTCCATTTGATTGGAAAACCTTTTCCCAACCCTTTACTCTGAGGTAGTATCAGTCTTTGAGGTTAAGGTGTGCTTCTTGTATACAGCAGAAGGCTGGATCTGTTTTCATATTCATTCTCTTAGCCTGTGTCTTTTTATAGGTGAATTGAGTCCATGGATATTAAGTGATATTAGTTACCAGTGGTTGTTAATTCCGGTTGTTTTTCAGCAGTAGTGTTTGTATGTTTCTCTCCTTTGGGTTATGCTTGGAGGGGTTATCAGATGCCTGTGTTTTGTGAGGGTAGTTAGCTTCCTTGGGTTGGGGTTTTCCTTCTAATACTTTCTGTATGGCTGGGTTTGAGGATACATATGTTTAATTTTGGTTTTGTCATGGCATGGAATATTTTGTTTTCTCCATCAATGGTGAATGCAAGCTTTGTCAGGTATAGTAGCCTGGGCTTGCATCCATGGTCTCTTAGTGTCTTCAGCACATCATCCCAGACCTTCTGGCTTTCATGGTTTCCATTGAGAAGTCAGGTGTGCCGGGCGGTGGTGGCGCAGGCCTTTAATCCCAGCACTCGGGAGGCAGAGGCAGGTGGATCTCTGTGAGTTCGAGCCCAGCCTGGTCTACAAGAGTTAGTTCCAGGACAGGCTCCAAAGCTACAGAGAAACCCTGTCTCGAAAAACCAAAAAAAAAAAAGAGAGAGAGAGAGAAGTCAGGTGTAATCCTGATAGGTTTATATATGTCACTTGCCCTTTTTCCTTTGCAGCTCTTAATATTCTTTCTTTATTCTGTATGTTTTGTGTTTTGATTATTTTATGGCAAGGGAATTTTTTGATCCAGTCTATTTGTTGTTCTGTAAGCTTTTTGTACCTTCATAGGGATATCCTTCTTTAGGTTGGGAATGTTTTCTTCTATGATTTTCTTGAATATATTTTCTGTGCCTTTGAGTTGGAGTCCTTCTCCCTCTTCTACCCCTATTATTCTTAGGTTTGGTCTATTCATGGTGCCCTGTATATCCTGGAAGTTTTGTGTGAAGAATTTGTTGAAATTAATGTTTTCTTTGACCAATAAGTCTATTTCCTCATTGAGATTTTCCTGCCTGAGATTCTTTCTTCCATCTCTTGTATTCTGTTGGTTATGCTTTCCTCTGTAGTTCCTGTTTGTTTACCCAGATTTTCCATATCCAGAATTCCCTCAGTTTGTGTTTTCTTTATTACCTGCATTTCAGTCTTCAAGTCTTGAACTGTTTCCTTCACCTGTTTGATTGGTTTTTTCTTGGTTATTTTTGAGGGATTTATTAATTTCTTCCAATTTTTTGTTCATATTTTCTTCCATGTATTTAAGGGAGTTTTTCATTTCCTCTTTAAATGTCTCCATCATTTTCATAAAGTTACATTAAAGTCATTTTCTTCTACTTCTTCTGGGTTAGGATGATCAAGTCTTCCTGTTGTGTGACTTCTGGGTTCTGGTGTTACCATGTTGCTCATTAGGTTGTTGGAGGAATTCTTGCATTGGTGTCTACCCATCTCTTACTTACTTCAAATGAGGCTGGCAGTGTCTTTGTGTCTTGGTCCAATCCTTGCTGTGGCTGTCTGAGTGTTTGGGAGTTTTTCTTGGTCTGCTCTGTACTGTCAATGTCTGTCTCAGAAAGCCTCTGAGGTCTCTCTAAGCTCGCTGTCTTGGTCTTCTCTCCTGGTTTGCTCTCTTGGTGCTCTCTCTTAATCCCATCCCCTCAGTGTTGTAGCAAGCTCTTGGTCCTTCTTAAGTCCCCTCAGTATTTGAGCAAGCTGTGTTTCAGAGTTCCACTGAGGTTTCAGGAGGATATGCAGGTTTGGGGGCATGGTGTGGCTAGTAGTTTGGATGACAGCTGGATGAGTTTGGATTTGGGGGAATGCCTAGCCACAGGAAACTCCCAACTGGCTGGCTAGAAAAGCTAAGGGAGTTGGGGGAGGGGCCAGGGGTTTTGTCCCACAGGAGAGGTCCTAGAGAGTGGGGTGTCCCACTGTGTGGCTGTTCACTCACCTCTTAAGTCCCCTCAGTATTGGAGCAAGCTGTGTTTCAGAGTTCCACTGATGTTGCAGGAGGATAGGCATGTTTGGAGGCAGGGTGTGGCTAATAGTTTGGATGACAGCTGGATGAATTTGGGCTTGGGGGATCTTTGCCCTCAGTTTAGTTTTTACACCCATCTCTATTCCCGCCAGGCCATAAAGCAAAGAAGCCTCTTTATTAACCAATGGTAATAAAATGTATTCACAGCATACAGAGGGGAAGCCTATATCACAACGCCATCTCCCACAATGGCATACTTTCTTCAGCGAGGTCACACCTACTCTAACAAGGCAATATCTCCTCATAGTGACACTTCCTATGAGGTTATAGGGCCAATTGCATTCAAATTAGCACAGTTTTGAAGAAACTTTCCTGTTAATAGTGTAAGCATTTTTTAATTTTATAAATATCACCCAAATTCATTTCAGAGTGCAAAATGGTATTAACAAATGTAATCTCAAAGAATTACTTTTGTTAATATTGCATATTAGGTCCTAAAATATGAAAATGTTTCTTCTCTTCTGTATTCCTCTTACATAATGAAGTATCATCAGAAATGAAATATAGATTTAAGCTTTACTGTATTTATTAGTTTTGTATTAAAATGCCTTCAATTGTCTCCAATATATACCATATATTTTCAAGTACGATTCTTATAAAATTAGGAATTCACATATGTTCTTAGAAATCAAATAAGACCTTTCCAAAACTTGTCACGAATACTCATTTGACAGAGTGTGTCTGACCCTAATGGACTGCAGGAAGCTTCAACAGACACCCCCCAATCATCCAATATGGGCATTGAAGAAGAAAAAAATGTAATAAGGCATCTAGAGAAGAGTAAGTAGTACATTTTAAAATATACTTGCTATTTACAATGTGGGTATGCAGAGCAGAGTAAACAAAATATTACCAACTGAATATATAGAAAGCAAAAGGACAAGTATAATGGTAATGACGCACACACACACACACACACAATAAATCTGAGCACCAGGTAAAATTTAAATTGTCAATGAAGGAGTCCTTTCTCCCACATCTCCCAAGTTTCCATATTTAATTAGCATTAACTTCAGAAATATATGAAATAAACCTGAATATTTAAGTAAATGGTTCTCCCATACAGCTAGGCAGACCCCTGATTAGGCAAAACTACACTCAAACACTTGTTTTCACACCGAGATCCTTTAATAAGCAGGAAAGTGAGTTAAATATTTCCACTTAATTCAAATTATTACTTGGGAAATGGAAAATAAGTATTTTCTCATCTCTAATTTGTATTAATCATAACAATGAATAGTTTTCTACCTAAATGATCATTATACTTTCCTTAGTGAAATATGTGCACTTCTTAACAGAGTCTGTCATGGAAGACCAGAAGCAGACCTCAGAAGAAGAGCAGATACAGGATAATGGTAGAAAAAACAAAAGGCCATTCGTAAGTACATGCTTAAATTTACTTTGCCCACTTTATGTTGTTTCCCCAATAATGTTTCATAGGATAAATAAGGTTAATTTAATATATCGTTTAGAAATAACACATCAAAAGTAAATGTTTTTTGAAACAGTATTGTTCTTTATTCTTTGAAACTTACATTCACCACTGACTTCCTCAGTCTGGCACTCATCAAACTTTTTTCTCTTGGCTTAACATCTCTTAAAATAATAATTAATAGCCCACTGAGTCCAATATGGGCTGAGTGTCTGTGAATGTTTATGAGTACACCTATTGGGATATGAACAACCTGTCAGCAGCCACAAGCCCTTAGATAAATGAGTCTCTGCCTTTCACAATCATTAGCTGACAACTGCTCTTCAGCTAGTGCTGGGCCTTGGGAGGCACTAGCTCACTCATGCTGGAATCTTGATTGGCTTGATCATGTGCAAGTCTAGTGTAAGACACACAACTACTTTGAGTTAATGGGCATATCAGGTATGTCATGTCCCAAAAAGTAGCATTGTTTTGTTTACTTTTTTAATTTTATTTTTTATTTCTTTAAAAAAGAAAGCAAACTATCTTTTTTCATTATAGACATAACAATCCAAGTTCCCACTCCCTCCGCTCCTCCCATTCCCTCCACATACCCCTCTACCTCACCCCCATCCACTCAGAGAGGGGAAGGCTTTGGGGAAGGTCCAAGGCCCTCCCTACTGTATCTAGGCTGAGCAAGATAGCCTTCCAAAGAGAATGGGCTTTCAAAAATCTAGTACAAGCTGTAGGATAAATTCTGGTGCCACTGCCAGTGGCCCCTCAGTCTGCTCTAGCCACGTAACTGTCAACCCATTCAGAGGGACTAGTTTGGTCCTATGCTTATTCCTTCCCTGTCCAGCTAGAGTTGGTGAGCTCCCATTAGCTCATGTAAACTGTTTCAGTGGGTGAGCACATCATGGTCCTGACATCTCTACTCATATTCTCATTCCTCCCACTCTTCAGCTGGAATTTGGGAGCTCAGTCCAGTGTTTTGGTGTGGGTCTCTCCCTCTGTTTCCATCAGTTTCTGGATGAAGGTTCTATGGTGATATTTAAGATATTCATCAGTCTGACCACAGGGCAAGTCAAGATTGGGCCCCCTCTCCTTTATTGCTTAGGGTCTTAGCTGGGGTCATCTTTGTAGATTCCTGGGGTTTTCTCTGGAGCCAGGTTTCTTGCTCATCCCATAATTGCTCCCTCAGTCAAGATATCTCTTTTCTTGCTCAGAAAAGAGCATTGTAATGTACTCCCTTTAAATTAAAACTCATATTTTTTTCTGACCATTCTTTCTCATTGTTTCATGAACTTTCAGTACTATGAGGTTAATACAAATGACCCATCCATAGATGAGCCCTCACAGTAGTTTAATGTTATCATGTTGACTAGTCATGAGTCTCTGCATTTACCACTACCCTCTGTAAAAAGTATTCTCTGAACAAAGCTGAGAGTAGAACAAACTATGAAAATAAACAGAAATAATAATACCACTAGTTTATTCTCCTTCTCTACCATATGACTATCCCATACATAAGCTTTTGATAAGGTTTACAGCATCAGACATTAACTCCATTCTGTGGGGCAGGTATCACATCTATTCATTTTGGTTATTTATACAAACACTATGCAACCATTGTGCATAGTTCGCCTGGCTAGTCAGTGTTGGTCTATGAAAGGTCCAGGACTGGATAGGTCCCGTGTTTCACTACCAGTATTTCACCACCAGTGGCCTGAACTACAACTTTTATTGTTATGAAAGCCAGAGTTTCCATGTCAATTAGAGATTGTTTTCTAAATGTTTTGTAACTAGATTGTGTGGTGTCTTCAGCAAAGGGAGTCTTACCATTTAGCTATGACAACCAACTATAATGTGTAGTAATAGCTCGTTTTGGTGGAGGTGGAATGGAGGCCTAACTAACCAATAATTCATTAAGAGGTATCCTGTCCCTGATTCTTGAAGTATCACCCAAAATCCCATTCTGAGGGAAGTCAACACATTCCAGGTGCCTTGAATAAACTCTATTTATTTCATCTTTTAAATTAGTTTGCAAACTTGTAACTTCCACAAGAAGTTACATAGAGCCTTATATTACCCCCAGTTACACTTTAGTCCCTGCTCTGACTTATTCTTCTACCTTCATTGACACTTAAACCTTAGCCCAGTGTTACTTCTTGTGACCTGCATTCGTCCTCCCTACAAAATACATTTTGTTTAATTTGCAAGATCATTGGTTTCTATAAAGTTTTTCCATAGCTCTTCATGTTTATTATTTATTTACTCCTCCATCCTCCAACCCCTCCATGATTGAGTCTATCAACAGCCAGTTTCCTCTTCTCTGATTTAATTTTACATATATTTCACTCTGCACTTCTACATCTAATTTCTTGGCTTGCTCATCTCATCCAAGTTAAACATACAAGAATCTAGGATACAAATGAGGACAACATGTCACATTTGTTTTTCTGATCCTGGCTTTCCTCAGTGAGTAAAACTTTTTCTAGATCTATTAATTTACTTTCAATTTTTGTTATTTCATTTTTGTTTACATTGAGTAATATTCCATTGTGTGTATACACAAATTTGCTTATCCATTCATCTCCTGGTTGTTTCTATATCCTATTTTTTTGAGTGGAATTCTTTCCTTGATATATTGTTTTATTCAGTTTGTCAGCACTGATTTTGGTGCTAAATTTGTAGACTGCTAATTTGCTATAGTGCTTATCAGCTGGAAGACTTTCTGTACAGCCTTAATCACTTTTGCAGGTAAGAAAATCCTACCATGTGTGAGAAAAGGCACTAAGATTTCTTTTACAGTTTGTATGCTTTAATATCCTTGTTGCCTTATTGGCCTATCTACGACTTCAGCTCTTTATTGAAAAGTATGGAGACAGTGAACAATGTTTGCCTCGTTCTCATCATAATGGTTATATTAAGATTGTTTTCTCCACTTATGTAGATGTAGGTCATAGACTTGTTGTTTATTGCTTATATAATTGTGCTATATTCTCTGTCCATACCTTGCTTCTCTATAACTTTTATCATTAAGGTTCAAATGATCAACTGTGTTAGTGGTCATTAGTGCATATACTGAGATGTTCATGTGAATTCTTTCATTCTATTTATGTGATATATAGTTTTATTGATTTATATACATCTGTCTTTTCCTGAATTCTTGTTTGAAACAAAAATGGTCATAATGAGTAATCTTTCTGTTGTGAACATAAACTGACCTTGCCAGTTTCATATTTTAATGTCTACATGTATTCTTGTCCATGGCATGTGTGCTTGATTTTCTCAGAAGCCAGAAGAGAGCATCAAATTCCCTGGAACAGGAGTTACAGACAGTTGTGAGATGTGAAATGGATGCTGGGAATTAAACCTGGATCCTTTGAAAGAATAGGCAGTTCTTGTAAATGCTGGGCTATCTCCACAGACCCAGTTTGTCAATATCAGATGTATAAGTTTTGTATCTATGTTCATCATGAAAATAGGCCTGTGGTTTTTATTCTCTTTATCTGGAGCCTTTATCTCGTTTGGGATTCAAGGTATTACTGGCTTCAGAAAAAGAATTTAGAAAACCTCCTTTGTTTTTCTATTTTATGAAATTATGTGAGTAGCAATGGTGTTAATTTTTCTTGGCATTCTGTAGAATTCAGCAATTCTTTAGAATTTGGTCCTTAGTAGTTTTTGGTTGAAAAGCATTTCGCTACTTACTCCTTCAATCTCAATAATATATATATATATATAATTTAAGTATGTATATTTAAATCATCTCTTTCCTCTTGTCTTATTTTATATGACATTCTATGAATCTAGAAATATAACCATTTCTTTTAGATTTTAAAATAAAATGGAATGGAGGTTTTTAAAGTATTTGTGATTTCTGAATTTCATTGGAATTTCAAAAACAAAAACAAAAATGAAGAATCTTATCATGGAAGCAGTAGTGTGATCTACTGAGATTCCTAGGAGACCCTTTAGTCTGTTCATCTTTACTTGGAAGTGTTCATTACCATGAGTAGTTATTACCATGAGTCATTGGTCTGGCTCAAAGACTCTGGTATCTGTTAAACCACTGATAATGGCCTCTCCCTGGGGCTCCTCTTGAATATCCTGTTGTCCTGTGTCATGGAAGTCCATTTAGATTTGTCCCCTTCACATGTTTCAAGAGTTTATAGATTCGTTGGATGCTGGGGTGGGCCAACTCATAGCCACAGCCATGGGCCTGGATAGTAGCTGGCCAGCTTTCTCGTATCATCACTCTCCAGAGTGTTCTCTGGCACTCTCTAGGCGAGCTTACCCTATGCAGCCTATAGTGAGGAGGAGGGCCACTTCACCCTCACTCATAGTGTCAGGGTCAGAAGTGACATGTTTTAATTTCTATTTTATTATTTTCAGCGGTGCTTTTGATTATTTCAGGACTGCTCGAATATAGTCACAATCAACCCCTTGAACTCTGTCCTGAAGTTCACCAAGATCATTCTCTTTATAGGATTTATTATGTGACGAGTGATTTTTCAGAAGATGTTTTACATTGTTAGTTGGATTTTCTTCCTCCTTCCCCTTTTTAGAACACTCGTTTCAGTGGACACATTTAAAATCATCAGGAGAGTCTAAATCTTGGTGGTGTGAGATGTGATTTTTTCCTCTGTGTCACCAATTTTGAGAGACACAAGTGCTAACCTTGTCCTTATTCTGAGAGTCTGCCTCTTTCTAAGCCTAGAGCAGAGTTCCTCTGTCAATACAGGTGATGCCTGGCACGTGAAACCTCGTCACCTGCAGGAGTGGTCAAAAGCAGCACAAATTGGTCTAATCAGAGGAGTGAGAGCCACTCAATTTTGTGGAGGTTGCCCAATATCATCAGTGAGCCTAATCTCTAGAAGGCAGGATTCTTCACTTAGTTTAGGAGGTCATACTGCTTGGGATCCTGGAGGAAAATCCCTGGGTCCTATGATGTTTTAGGAGAACTTTCAGACCAGGTGCCAAGACAAAGATCACAGGTATTATGTGGCCCTAAGGAGAAGCCAGGATCTTACATCTGGTTCTGGAGTTTCTGCAAAAGCCCTGAGCCTAAAAGCCAGATGATCTCCCTTAGTGAAGGAATTCTAGTAGACTATACACTGGAGCCTAAATACTTAATCTTTACAACATTCTGAAATCGTGACTATACTTAAAATATGCAATCACCACAGTTGCCTTTATCAGTTGGATGGGATGGTTGATATAGTTTATGATATTGTTTAAATTTTCAGTCTATAAGTCCCTTATTTCACACAATCTCTTTCAGATTGATGCTATAAGAGCTTGTTTTTGTTCATGTTTCACCAAAAAACTGAGCTCTTCTCCCACCACAAGAAATAGAAGAGAAAACATCGAAAGGGGATGGTAAGAGTTATATTCTGTTTTAAAAGGTATTGTAAGAAGATTTATCTAAGACACATGCTCAATCTTCTAGCTCAGGAATTTTAATATTTTAATACACCATGAAGGAAAAAAGAGTTAACTATCAATGGAATGTTTATCTCATTAATAAACAATAGAATAAATCAAGATCATCATAAATTATATACATAAATTTATAGATGGAATATATATATAAATAGAGAGAGAGAGTTATTGGATATATTGAATGTGCGTGTTTGTATGTTTTGGCCGCATTTCACCAATATGTTCAATATGAACAATAGTTCAGCAATATTAGGAAAAAAGAGAGAAGAGAAAAAGTTAGGAGGGAAAGAATATGAGCAGGTTCAAACGCTGGACATAAAGGAGGAAAATGGGGCAGTGTGTCTGGTAGAGGTGAGAGAATAAATTCTTTAGAGATGGAATTGCAAGGTGTTGTAAATGTAATAAGAATATAAATGAGTTCCTAAAACAAAGCTTTTATTCATAATAAGAAAAGGTATTACTAACCACCCTCCATGTTTTCCTCACTGTTTTTACATACTACAGTTAGGATCCTGTTTAGTGTTAGGTTGAATTTTATGAATGGGCTTCAGTTTATATATTTAGAGAAGATTTAAGGTTCAAATTTGGTGTTAGCATTAAGGTTTACAGTAGTCACTGTGTATGTAGGCCTGTCGTGAACATGAAAGAAACTCATAACTGTTAAATGAAACGTTCATTATGGATGAAAGGTAGACCTTACAAAACAAATTTATTGACACACATGTTGTAGAAACAAATTTATGAATGCTCTAACTAGCACTTTACACGGCATAGTTTATAAAGCAGACAAGATCACTGAGCATTTTGAATGGATTATTCTCATCCTGGACTTGGACAAGCCTGCCACAATTGCCTGACAACTTCTCTGACCATCTTCAACAAGACAACTCAGGAGAAAATCTGTGCCTTCCACAATAATTGCTTCAAGAAAAGCCACGAGTTTATGTTTCTGCATGTTATAGTATTATATTTCATAATCATCAGTGTTATTTCCAATTATTTATTTTGTTTTATTATGTTGCTGTATTTTATACTAGTACATTATCTTCATTGTTTATTTTCATGTGTTTATTTTATCTTTGATTATGTTGTATTGCATTAATATGTTATCTTTGGTGTTTATTTTATATTTACCTTCCTTCCCTTGATGTAAATATGTAAATACTTTATGTAAATATGTATATATGTAAATATGTATATAAATTAATGTGTTTTATGGTATGACTCTTTTAAGAAGGCAACATTTTTTATTGTCCAAGGTTATTGAATAAATTTAATTTAGTTATTAGTTCAATGTTGTTTGATTCCACTTGATTTCTATAATTTCCTTTAGCTCTTCTAGTTACTAATGCAGTCATACAGTAATTGAAGAGGATCAATGATGGTTCAGTCATAGCTTCTTTATGTAAATGAGCAGTGCTTTACTTAAACAACTGCTTTGGAAAATGATTCTAAGCCATCACTTGCAGTTTGGTATAAATATAAATGCAGGAATTATCTTTCTACAACCACTGCTATAAATGAAAACTTATATGTGATATGGCAATATTTGTTTTTAAGATGATTAAGCCTCCGATCCAAGCTATGCTGAGAATTTATTTTAAACAATTTGTGCAGAGCAGAATTCATTCTTTCATTGGTGGCAAGGACAGAAGGCAAAAAAGAAACTAACTATGGAATTTTGTGTGTTCTCTGATACTGCGTTGGTTCTTCAAGTCATGTGACAAACACCATTTGACAAACAAAGGATGGTTTTGGCACGTCATTTTAGAGAGTTTGAGTCATTCTGAAAGAGAAAGGCATCGTGTAATAAATCAGTGGAAGGTGGTTAGACTGTGAGGTAGCAGATACTTATGTTAGACCTATAAGCTGAGAAATTCTTAAACTAAGGATTGGGAATCATCTTCAAAGGGATGGTTTTAGTGATCTTCTGTACAGAGCATTCTTCAGCTTTTAAAGATCTAACAGCTTTTCAGAAACGGCCCCTCTATTTTGAGGAAAAAATTTGCTTCATCATCCTCTGGGAGACAGTTCACAAATAAACCAAACATCCCATACATAAGGCTCATGAATTTCTCATAATGTAAAATGCATTTAGTGCAGCTTGAAGTGTCACCATTTGGTTAATAATTCCAACAATGTGCAAAAGGTGGAAGTTTTTCTGAGTCTCAAAGGTTTGAGTCTTTGCAAAATCAATAAGAATATTGAGTCTCTATACTAAAATGTCACAGATTAAATCCCAACATTCTCAAAGGAAATTTTAGGCAATAGCAAAGAAAATCTTGAAAAAAGCAAGATAAAATACAATTGAGAAAATGCCAAAGGTTGTGTCTCCAGGTCCAGCAACGACGGAATATGATTACATGAAGTGAACTCTGAAGGGCATAGGCAGAGCCATTTTAGTTATAACTTCTTCAGTACACCTGGCCTTCTTCCCAGGCTTGTTCCACTAGTTGACAGCAAGAATCCTTACACACATTACATCCCTAGCACCTCTAGCCACCTAGCATGTCCAAGGCACAATAGACCTCACCCTCATGCATAGTTGCTGTAGGTAGGGTTTTTGTTGGTATAAATAGACACTGTGACTATAGCAACTCTTATAAGGAAAGATTTAATTGAGGGGGCTCACTTACACTTTCAGAGGTTCACTCCATTACCATAATGACAGGGAGCATAGCAAAGGGCAGGCAGACATGGTGCTAGAGGAGGAGCTGAGAGTTCTACATCTTGTAGGCAACAGGAAGAAGCCTGAGACGCTCAATGGTCTCCTGAGCATAGTTGACTCCACATAGACACAGTTCCTCTAATAAGGTCGTACCTACCATACCTACTCACTCTATCTAAACCACTTCTCCTAATAGTGACACTCCCTATGAGACTATGGGGAATAATTCCAAATTATTCCCCCAGAATTACATTCAAACTGCTACATTCCACACCCTGGCTCCTATAAACTTGTAAAAATATGAAGCAAAATTTAATCTGACTTTAAAAGTACCCATAATCTATCACAGTCTCAAAAATATTTTAAAGTACAAAGTTCATAGTCTCTTCTGAGATTCATACAGTCTCGTAAATGTAATCAGTATAAAATAAAAATGAAAACATATCACATACTTCCAACATATAACGGCACAGGATGTGCATTAGCATCCCAGAATGTAGGGAAGGATCACAGTGAGGAAATGCTGGAACAAAGCAAGCCTGAAAACCACCTGGGCAAACTCCAAACACTGCATCTCCATGCCTGATATCAAAAAGCTCTTCAGATCTTTCAATTGATTCAGCCTTGTTGAGTGCAAGACATTTCTTTCACTTGCGCTGCTTCCACTCCTATTAGCAGCTCTCCTCGCCAGGGATCCCAGGACTCATCTCTAACATCGGGTTCTCCAAGTCCATCCATGTTTCAGCTTCACAGTTTCACATATCGGCCTTTCTACTAGGCCTCAATTCTAGGACACCCCGACAGGTGCCTGATCTCAGCAGCTTCCTTAAGGCATGGAGGCAAAATTCAAAACTCATTGCTTTTTTCCTTAACTCTAAAGCCAAGTCCAGCAGCTTACTAGAGCTGGAACATGGTCTACTTGTTCAAGTTACCTTTTCGCCAGCTTTCTGTACTTCACTGCCTAAGCTTGGCTGTCCTGAAACTCAATCTCTAGACCAGGTTGGCTTCAAACTCAGAGATCAGACAGCATCTGCCTTCCCTGTGATGGGATTAAATTGTGGCCCATCCCACCAGTATATAAGCTTTTCCTTAGTTGATTTTCATAAGTTGGAATGTTAGCTGGGTGGGATCTTACCATGTCACCCTTCCCTTGATTCCTTTTCTTAATCTGTTTATCTCCTTGAACATAGAACTTAGTTCCGTTCCCTTTTTGGTGATCCTTTTCTCCTTAAATGGTTCATTTTGTACTTTACTCTGTTCAGTTTTCTCCTTTCCATTATGACTCTTCATTAGAAGTACCACTAATAGTCACACAGCAGAGTCTAACTAGGCATTTTTGAGATTTGCCATGCCAACAGAATTAATACAATTAATTCACTTTAATCTTATGCAATTTTTCGGACAAGGGCAAAAGCAGTCACTTTCTTCACCAAGATATCACAAGAATGATTTCTAGGCAACATACTAAAATTTCTCTCTTTTGAAATATCTTGAGAAATCTTCCCACAGTTTTTCAAATCATATTCAACACCAAGGTCTTCCATGCTCCTACTATTTATGGCCCATTAAGCAGCACTAAAATCTTTCAGCTGCTGCTCTAATCCTCATTTGCAAGGTCTATATGTTCTCAAACAAAAATATGGTCAACCCTATCAGAGCAACGCCCCATTCCAGGTACCAACTTCTGTCTTAGGGTGGAAACCAAACAGACACTCTCTTCCTCAGGGATCAGAGGGATTCATCACAGAGGCAGGAAGACAGCTAGACCACTTGCTTTCTACATGTTTGAAAACTGTGGCAGCACAAGCAAGACCAGTTCTGATGCCAACTTGTGCAGTGGCTGGGATTTTAGACCACAGCTGTAGTGGCTTCTGAGAGCTGGGGTTGGAGAGAACCTAGAAAAACGCTTCTCCATTCTCCCTGCTTAAAATAGTTCGCAGAAATATATTATGACTGAACCATGATTTTCTCTTCTATAACATGGAGGACTTACTTGCGAACCAATGACACATTTATACAAAGAAAATAAGATGACATACATGACAGAGGAAAGGACACATGCTTTATTAAACTAAGGTTTCATTTTTATTTAATTTTCTGTGGTGCCTTGCACTGTTCAACATGTTAAAGGACTTAAATTAAGATTTTAATGATCTATTAAGATCATGACTACTATGCAGTGTGTTTAAAGTAGATAATACTGTTTTCATTAGCATCACAAAAAAGAAACACCCAGATATGACAGCTAAAGCAAAATTCTATTCCTTGTAATACTTTTATTAACTTATTCCAGTCAATGTCATTGAATTGTCTTAGGATAAAATTCAAATACCTATCCTCTTCAAAATCAACAAAACTGTGACTATAAAATGCAATTATGAAAATTCTTTTTTGCAATTAAATCAGATTTCTTTTTTATTATTTATTCTTCTCTCATATATTACATCTGACTGACGTTTCCCCTCCCTCCATTCCTATCAGTCACCACTCCATATCCTCTCTCCCTCAGATCCACTCCTCTATTTCCCTTCAATAAAAGTTCAGGCCTCCCAGAGATTTCAACAAACATGATAAAACAAGTTACAATAAGACTAGGTAGCTGGGTGGTGGTGCACACCTTTCATCCCAGCACTTGGAAGGCAGAGGCAGGAGGATTTCTGTGAGTTCGAGGCCAGCCTGATCTATAGAATGAATTCCAGGATAGCCAGGGTTATGTAGAGAAACCATGTCTTGAAAAAATTAGTAGGAACATACCCTCATATAATAAATCTTCTTAAGTGATGAGAACAATAGCTCCTATTTTTAAATGGGGATTATTCTGTTCATTCTGAGGTTGATCCTAGGGAGTACTGCTAGTAATAGAGGATAATGGAGCCTGAACTATTCATCTTTGTAACCAGTTGAAGCTTCCAAGTTGGGATTGGGATACCAACCCAGCCACTAAACTTTTGACCTACAATCTGTCCTACCTGTATGATGTTCTGGTGCAAAGATGAATGATGAATGATGAAACAAGGCTGATAAAAATCAATGAAATGATTTCAAATGATGTCCTAGTATTTAAAGTGCTTAGTTCAGTGGTGATCAACCAGACTGCTACTGGACGCTGATGGGAGAAGATGCAGAGATCTACAGAAAAAAGAAAAGACCCAGTTTGGAGGTTTCTATCCAGTCCCTATCCTCAGAGATCAGGGAATCCCAGGGAAGAGGGAGAGGAATTGGATGCAGAGGGCTGAAGACAACAGGATAGAATAGGTGAGGCATCAGCTAAACAGCGCTCATAGAGGCGCAGAGAGATCCTGCGTGGGTTTGTGACGGGTCCTCTGCATATCTGATATGTTGCTGGCTTAGTCTTTGGCGGGGGCGGGGGGGGGGTGCTCCTGACAATGAGCGTGTGGGTGATTCTGACACTTCTGTCTGCTTTGGGGGCTCTTTTCCTCCTTGGGGTTGCCCCACAGAGTGATGTTTGTTGCTGGTCTTGTGTCTTGTTAGGATCTCCCAGGGAGGCCTGCTCTTTTCTGAGGAGAGACAGGAAGAAGGGATGCAGAGTGAAAGGAGGAGGTGGGGGAAGAATATGGCGGGTAGAGGAAGGGCAAGCTGTGCTCAAGTGTACTGTAGGACTGCAAATCCCAGCAGGGTATTTAAGTGAGCCCCCAGAGGAAAGACACATGGTTTTCGGGTCTGCATGGGCTCCCTGCTTTTCTGTCTCCACACCATGCGCTCGGCCACCCGAGAGAGAGCATCGTTCTTAATAAAACAATGGGCATTTTGATTTGGTTTGATTTGACCTAATTGGATTTCTTGTGCCGGCAGAGCTGCCCTTTTCTTATTATTTTTACTTAACATATGGAGTGTTCCACTGAGGGGCCTTAGTTTTTGCCTGCAGGGTCCAGACTCCATGGCCTGGGGTCCAGGACCATGCTGGAAAGAGGGCCTTTCTGCACATGTGCTCCGCCAGGCATGTTCAGCTTCACTTGCTGAGTTTCCCTTTTAAACTGCATGCTGGTAGGGTTTTGGGGTAACCCATTCGTTTTTTCAGGCCTTTGTTGGAGTCACGGGCCATGTCAAAGGTCCGGCAGGCAGCAGGGGCAGGGCCTCCTGCTGAGATGGGATTTGGGTGCCGGAAGACATTCCCTCCCAATTTCTCATGTACCCCATATAGAATATATTTCGACGGACTCTGCGCCACCACTCTGGTGGATGCATTTGGACAGGTCTGTGTCAGAGACATGCATCTAACTGGGTTTCTTGCAATTCCTAGCTGATTTCAAACACCCTTAAGTGGGCACTTAAAACCTTTTTAAATTATAACAATCTAACTCAAAGCAAATTACATTCCAAGCCTGCATTTTTCAAGTTTGGCACTTCAGCCCTCCCTTCCGCTGTTTTTTTTTTTTTTTCTCTTTTCATTGGTGAGCATGTACTTTGTCCCACCTCCACTTCTGTCTCTTTCTGTGTGTTCATTCGCTTACCATGCGCTTTGTCCCACCCCTACTTCCTTCTCTCTCTATGTTTTCATTCGCCCGGACTTCTGCCCCTCTGTGGCCTAAGGGGTTCTCCACAACTGTTCACCAGCTATGCCCAAGGCCGGGCAGCAGTGTGCCTGTAAAAGCAGCGAAGTCACAATTAAAATGTTCCATGACTAGTTCCTGGAGCGCACTTGCCCTGTGCTGGCAGTTTGCAGAGCCGCACTTTCCCATCAGTAACAGAGACGCATGGCCGGTTCCTAAAACAGCCCTGGGCCAGCTTCTGGGCCCAGCACAGGTTGGGTGCGCAGGCTGGGTACTCAGCCTTAAGTTACACATCAGTTATCTGGACCCCAGCACACCCGGCCGCTTACTCTATAGCTGTTTCCCTGGTCTCCCCTGCCCTTCCCTGCTGACAAATCTGCCCCCCTTCCTTCCATTCTAAACTCTCCAAAAGCGTTTCGTCTTTATGTTTCTGTTCTTTCTTCCAATGCCTAGTCAGCTGACCCAGGTCTCGAAGTCTGTCCTGTTTCTCTGTTAGAATAATGTGGCCACGATATGTGTTTATATAAATATATAACTGTGTTTTCGTTATTCGTAATGTAAGTTTGAGTTTTGTGTGTATCTGTGCTTCCAGATTATAACAGCTTTAAAAATTTAGCTTATATGCCCAGTTTAAAGTACCAGATAATGGTACCCGGTTCTCAAATGCCTTTACAGACCTGAGATCATGGCATTTCATTTACAAAGAGCTTTTAACACAGAGACATGCCAGCTTCTGCAGCATCTCCTCCTAGAAGACAGACGATCTGCGTCTCCAAGCTTTGTCTGGGTTTGCAAAGCACCCACTCAAAAGCAAAACAGGCCTTTTCTCAGGGAATTGATCAGTTTATCTGCCAAGCCAGGTAAGAAATTCTTCCCCTCACAGGAAAAAAAATTTGTGGGCCTCTTGCACTCAATAGCTAATGGCAAAAACTGCTTCTAAGCCTGATGTTCTCCAAAGACCAGGAGAGGACTTGGGATTACCTGCTGGCCAAAAGATGTCTTGCTTTTTGCTCATCTATTCCTCCCAGATATGTCTAAAGGCATTTGACAACACAAGATAACTGTTCTTTAACAGGCTTCATAGTCCAGGATTAACAGGTTTCAACCTTCAGAGGTTCAAAGTTCCCAATTTCCTCTAATACCCTTCTACCAGTTCTCTTACAGGTTCCTGAAAAAGTTCCACTGCTACACCAAAATCAGGTCTGGTAAAATTCAGGGCTTCCAATTCATTTAATTGTTTTACTACTACACTAACCCCATCCACTTTTAAGCATATTTTTCAGGTTACTCCTACTGCATAAGTCAAGACCAACCTACAAAATGCTCCCAGGACAACATCAAAAGCACCTGTTTCCTGGGACTTCATCATTGACACCAGCTTTTCTGGATCATGGACAGCTGCCAACTAAAATCTGGTTTCATCTGCTATTGTGTTTTAGACCAAGGCTAGCCCCATTTCCTAGAGCCCCAGTAATGACAATATTTTTTTCTCCTAGACACCTGCCTTCTTATCTCCCTCAAGAAACAAATGCCTGGCATCTCTGGGATGACAGCTGACAGGATGCCCTTCCAGCCACACCACCCACTAAAATGTATCCACCAACACCCAGCTCTCCCCTCCCCACGTTGTCCTATGCCTGCAGGAAGTAGCCAGACTTGAGTCTATGCCCCTTTTTCAAAGAGAGCCAAAATGTTTGTCATAATTATCACTTCAATTTCCTGTCACCCCTATATCCAAAGAGTCTAAAATGTTAAGTTGGCAACACAACCCTCAGCTCCTGATGTCTATCTCGGCCCCCCAGGCCTGGGAGTTGTATTGGTCTGGACTCCAAATCCCAGCATGCCAGGTCCTGATCCCTAGGTCCTGATCCCCCCTCCTGGACCACTCCCACAGGGTATTTAAGAGAGCCCCCAGAGGAGAAACACGTGGTTTTCGGGTCTGCATGGGCTCCCTGCTTTTCTGTCTCCCCACCATGTGCTCAGCCACCTGAGAGCATCATTCTTAATAAAACGATGGGCATTTTGATTTGGTTTGATTTGACCTAATTGGATTTCTTGTGCCGGCAGAGTTGCCCTTTTCTTATTATTTGTATTTAACAACTTTAAATTAATCTAGACTGGGGGCATAAGTGAGTTGTCTCTAACTATTCTAATGATTGTAAATAAATGATTTTTCACTGAGTTATATCAACTCACTGATTAAACAAGGGAAATTTCTTCTTATCCCCATATTAAACTAGTCTAGAAGGTACTATAATAAGTAAATAGTTAGAACAATAAATAAATAAATAATTGAGATTATGTTTTTAACTCTTTTGGGACCATAAACAACAGTATCAAACCATATAAAGTAAAAACAGAAATAAGGCCGGGCTGTGGTGGTGCACACCTTTAATGACAGCATTTGGGAGGCAGAGGCAGGTGGATCTTAGTGAGTTTGAAGGCAGCCTGGTCTACATAGTGAGCTCCAGGACAGCCAAGACTGTTACACAGAGAAACCCTGTCTCAACAACCAACAATACAAAACTAAGGATAGACGGTTCTATTTAAATTCTTGCCAAGTCTTCTCATTAACTTTAGCATGAAAATTTGAGGGAAAATTAAGCACTTAAAATGAAAAACCACTAGAAAAATGTTGTGTGATAGTCTTCCTGGGGAGACAAGACACATATGTATTTGTGTCAGTTACCAGGATCAGTAATACACAAAACAGTGGTTACATTCATGTCCAACTTGGGGAGCCAATGAGTTTGTCAGGGTTATTTACAGGAGCTAATGAAGGAGACTCCAGCACAGGGAAGCTACATGTGTGTTCCAAGTTTGACAAAAACCACAACCTAAACCTGTTTTCAAATGCCATCCTTTATAGAGTCAGGAAGAAAAGTTAGAGTAGCTGCTCTCTGATGCAAGGATAAACAGTAGCAAATGACCTTGCAGGCGTCATTTTTAAAAAGAGAAAAAGGTAAGGTCTGTGTTAGAATGGGCTAGGATGAGGTGGTGGTATATTCTGATGGGGCCTGTTAATTAGGTGAACCAAAGAAGACTTTTGATTGCTGGACTTTGATACTTTGATAGCTAGACCTTAGTAATTAACCTCAGGAGGAGAAAGTGGGCAAGTAAGGAAATAGACCTTGGTGACTAGTTTGAGGAATGCAAGGCAGAGGGAATTATGGAGAAAGGCAAGACCTGCCAGTGCCACGTGCTTAAGTGGACTAGTGTCCTGTCAACTATGATGATTCCAATGTTGCTGTGTCACCAGAAAGTCAGCCTCAGTATGAACGCTATAACCTTAGAGCTCTCTGCTAGACTTACAGGAAGCTCTTCAGGTTGGACAACCTCCTGCAGGAAGCTTAGCTGATCAGACAATGCTCTCATCAGAAGCTGTTTACTACTTCCATAAGCTTGAGGAAGGCTTTTGTGACTCTTGATTCAGCCCTGCAGATTGGGCCCAGATTACAACCCCTAGAGAGAGACCAGCAGAGAGGCACAAACTGTAATAAGCAGGTTTAATCATCATAACACAAACATGTTTGGAACCTCTGTCTAATGATCCCATTACAGCAAGGTAGAGAGAGGAGTTGTATCTCCTCTGTGGGGTAAGCTTTTAAAGGCATGACTACAGAGGCTTTTTGAAGCTGATTTGGCACGGGTGCAAGGACTTTTGGTCCCTCCCATTCTGTTAAGTCAGCTTTTTCCTCTTTCTTAGAGCAAGGCCACTGCTCCTAAGTTAGGCCTTCTTTATCAGCCTGTACCAGGTGGCTGGCTGGGCTGAGCTAAGTGACCTTGTGCTGAGAATATGCTGGGTGGGAGAGGGGAAGGCTACTATCTTCCTGGGAAAACCTTCTGCTGGGAAATTTCTTCTTGCCCCTTTGAGAATAAGGGCTGAGGTGTTGGGTCCCTTGAGGTTAGGCCTTCGCACTCCCACTTGATCCATTTTTCAATCTTGTAGTTGGTTGTTCTGAAAACAGGAACAAAAGCAGGAACAATCTGTTGTTTTCAGCAATGATTTTAAGGATGTTTACCCCTAAGACATGTGAGTTACGGTGATGAGCTTCCTGCTTTTGTTGGCTCGGCCTCCCCTGCTGAGGGCTATATATACTGTGTGAGAAAGTGGACTAAAGGCTTGTCTGCAGAACCTGAAGTTGTGCTGTGTGTTAATCCTGACATCCCTCGCTCAGGAAACTAAAGTTGCTGTGCTAGCACAGCAAAGTGGAGGTCCCACTGAGAAAGAAGGGATAGCTGACAGGGTCGTCCTCGGCCGGTAAGAACAGATTGGGGTAAAATGGGATCCACAAGCAGTAAGAGAGACCTGATATATCAGATATCCAAATTGTTAGAGCAACAAAGAACCGCGGTCAAACAGACAACTATAGAGGATTTTCTTAAGACTATAGCCACAGCAAGCCCATGGTTTTTGACAGGTGGAGGTTTGAACATCTCCAACTGGAAACAGGTAAAAAGAGACTTGCAGAAACGACTGCAAAAGGAGGGTGCTGATAGCTTCCCTATATCTACCTTTTCGCTATGGCGCCTGGTCCATAACTCCCTGCTTACTGATGAATGAAAATAAGACAGAAGGTCACTGCAGCTAAAGAAATACTTGAAGAAATACAAGAGGAAGAGACAAGCTGGTCCATAGGATCGGTAGGTAGATGAGTCACTTAGGGACCGAAAGGAAGAGTCAGGGGTACCAGGGGGAACTTTGGAATCTGTCGCAGGACCAAGGCTAGCGACAAAGTCTGCAAGTTTTCGGGTGCAAAACCAGATAGCAATAACCTCTGAGTCAGAAAATGGGGAAGACAGCCTCAGCTCTAGTGCAGAGGATAGTTTATCTGCTGAGGAAGGACAGCTAACACAGGAAATTAGGGTACTTCAGAAAAAGCTGAAGCGCTGTAAGGCGAAGGATTCCTTATGTGTGCCGTCAGCCCCACCTGCTTATAATGAGGATTGGAGAAGGAAGGAGGGAGTCCTATTGGGGACTGACAGATGAGTGGGAGGCTGAAGATGGCTCAGGAAGAAGAGCAGGTGTCTGCTTTCAGCCCCAGCACACAGTTGCTCTGGTCATAGAGGTACCGGATCTGAACAATCCAGGACAGATGCTGAGATAACACATGGCCTTGAGCTTTAAGGAGCTGAAGCAGTTGAAAGAGGCCATGGCGGCATATGGTTCTCAGCCCCCTTTACTCTTGCCATGGTAGAATCTCTTGCAGCATTGAATCTTACACCTAGTGATTGGCAGCAGCTATGCCGTGTGGTACTATCTGGAGGAGATTACTTATTGTGGAGGGGAGAATATCAAGAAAATTGTTTACAAATGGCTAGGTTAAATGCTCAAGCGGGACAGGCACAGCAAAACCTAGACATGCTAACTGAAGCAGGAGCCTATGCTGACTTGGCCAATCTAATTGTGCTCAAACCTGCTGTGTATCTCCAAATGACCACTGTGACTACCAAAGCTTGGAAAGCCCTGCCAAACAAGGCCGTGGGGGATTAGCTGTCAAAAGTTTTACAAGGGCCTTCAGAACCATTTCAGGACTATGTGGATAGGCTATTGCAGTTGGCAGGGAAATTGTTTGGTGACGTGGCCACAGCTGTGCCCGTAGTTTAGCTGGCATTTGACAATGCACATAAATACTGTAAAGAAGCCTTGCGGCCACATAAAGAAAAAAGCATAAATGAATACATCCGGATCTGCCGGGATATTCATGGGCACTTCGTTCAGGGCCAGGTGATTGCCACTGCCATCAGGCCTGGGAGAGGACCCCGAACAACTGGTGATAAAACCTGCTTTAACTGTGGTGCCCCTGGACATTTTAAAAGGGAATGTCCATGGCTCACTCAGGGAGCTACTACAAGACCAGGAAAGTGCCCACGATGTAAAAGGGGGCCCCATTGGGCAAATGATTGCAGATCTAAGACAGATAGAGATGGAAGGCCTCTGCCTGTCCAAGGCCAACAGCAGGGAAACTGGTGGAGGCCCCGCTCCAGGGCCCCAGAACCTCAGTGTATGGAGCAATGACACCAGGAGACAGGGGGTCCCACCCCAGCAGTGGCCATATCCAGTTTGTTCCACAGGGCAATCCTTTTGCATTGCAGACCTTGCCCGTGCCATCCCAGGAAGTGCAGGACTGAACCTCAGTACCTCCACCTGAGCAGTCTTAACAGCACAAATGGGGATTCAAGCTTTACCCACTAATGTTTTGGGGCCACTCCCTAGAGGGACCTTGGGGCATATCTTCGGAAGAAGCAGTACAATCTTGAGGGGAATTCAAATTCATCCTGGGGTTGTTGACACAGATTATCAAGGAGAAATAAAAATTATGACATCAGTTACTCAAGGAGTTACAGTAATTCCTCAGGGGGATCATATTGCCCAATTGGTCTTGGTACCCCTAGTTAACACCCCCAACTCCGTGGCCAAATCCTAATTTGGTGCTAATGGTTTTGGGTCATCTGGCACTGCAGCTTTTTGGGTAGCTCATAAGAAAGAAAGGCCATGATTAGAATTGATTATTGATGGGAAGTCATTTAATGGGATATGAGGCTTGAGCTAATGTCTCCTGTAGGGCCTGGGTCTACCCCTGCTCCAGGGGTTCATCTTGAGGACAGTTTCTGTTCAGCTAGCTGAAACATTCTGTTTGTCCCCGTGCTCCCTCTGCCACACCTGGTGCTAGCTGTAGGACATTGTTTACTCCATCTTGGATGTGACAATTTCCCACCGGCCTGGGGGGAATTCCTTGTGCCGCATCTAGGTATTTAAGGATTTTCCCAAGATCTCCTTTCGAATGACCCAGGTCTCTTGTGTGTTCTTTCCATCTCCAGGCCCTTGCCCAGCTCATGTATGGTACAGTGGCATGCAAACTGTACTGAGAGGGTAACACAGAATCGGGTGTTACAGTCCCATCCTGACCTTACAATCCTGGCCTAAGAAGTGGCCATTAGAAAGTAGTACTGCCTCCCTACAAGGAATAGGTCAAGCAATTCCCAAGAGTGCAAAATATTAAAATGGCAGGATAATGAAAGCCATGAGGGTTACTTTCAGTCATATGTCCTCCCAGGACTCCCTGTTAATCTCTGGGGAAGAGAGGTCCTGAGTGAGATGGGAGCTGTCTTGACCACTCAGCCCATTCCACACCACCAGCAGCCCAAATTATGCAGCAATTGGGATGGAGACCAGGGCAGGGGCTGGAAAATATCTGCAGGGCCGGTTGCAGGCAGTAACACCAGATAAACAAATTACCAGACTGCTGGGAGACTGAAGCAGTCTAGGCCATTTTTTATTTAGGGTCACTGTTCCGAAGCCTGCCCCAATTCCTATAACATGGAGATCTGACGATCCAGTTTGGGTGGAGCAGTGGCCCTTGACTCAAGGGAAATTGCAGGCTGCTCATGTCTTGGTCCAAGATCAGCTGCAGACTGGGCACATTGTCCCCTCCACTTCCCCTTGGAATACACCCATCTTTATGGTTAAAAAGAAATCTGAAAGATGGAGACTATTACAGGACCTTTGGGCTGTCAATGAGGTGATACAGCCAATGGATCCTCTTCAGCAGGGATTGCCCTTCCCTTCAGACATACTCTGGGGCTGGCATATAATTATAGTGGATTTAAAGGATTCCTTTTTTTACTATTCCTCTAGGCAAACAGGATTGCCGTCGTTTTGCTTTTAGCCTCCCTTCAGTTAATTTTAAAGAACCAGCTTTGTGATTCCATTGGCTCGTACTTCCACAGGCATGACAAATAGTCCTACCACTTGTCAAGCTTATGTTGCTGCTGTCTTGGAGCCTGTCCGCTGTCAGTTCCCACAGTTATATATTGTTCACTATATGGATGATTTATTAATAGCAGGGCCTGATCAAGATCAACTGATCAAGGCTTATACTCAAATGCAACAGGATTTAGAGAAGGTGGGGCTGATCATAGCTCCTGAGAATGTCCAAATGCAAGCCCCATATTCCTACCTTGGGTACCAATTGGCCATGGATGGAATTAAACCAAAAAAAATTAACTATTGACACCTCTCATCTTAAAACCTTACATGATTGGCAGCAGTTACTGGGAGATGTACAGTGGAAACACCCCTCCCTAGCAATCAAAACAGGTGACTTAAGACCACTGTATGATATGTTCTTGGGAGATCCAGACCCAACCTCTCCCTGAATATTGATGTCTGTGGCCAGACAGGCCTTAAGGCTTCTTCTGGACAACATTGAAAGGGTCCATTTCCAGTAGATTAATTATGGTCAATCATTAAATTTTGTAGTTCTTCCTTCCAATTTTGCCCCTACTGGAGTCTTTTGGCAGGATGGACCTATGTTATGGGTACTCATTCCTGCCTCTCCAGCGAGGGTAGTCACCCCATACTATGAAGCTATATTAAAATTGCTTTGGAAAGCTAAGAAGGTTGCTGGCCAAAGGTTTGGGAAATACCCTGACAAGATTATAACATCTTATACTGAAGACCAGCTAGCACATTTACAGAAGTAACATGATGAGTGGACCCTTTCTCTCACTCCTTTTCTGGAAGTTTGGATTCTCATTATCCTAAGCATCTATTAATGGTCCTATTCAAAAATCATCCTGTTATATTGCCCTGAGTGATTAGAGGATCTCCCATACCCTCAGCTCATGCTGTCTTTACAGATGCTTCCCCTAAAGGTAATGCAGTAGTGGTTTCTGGAGGAAAAGTATGGAAGCATCCTGTGGGGGATGTATCAGCCCAACAGCCTGCCTCCTTGCACTCCAGCTCTTCCCTGGGGAACCTGTAAATCTGTATACCGGTAGTGTGTATATGGCCCACATCTTTAAACCATTGGAGACATCTGCATATATATCACCTAACTCTAAGGCCCACTATTTGCTCAGCTGCGTTCAGCATTTGATTTGGCAGTGGACTGAGCCTTTGTTTGTTGGACATATCTGCAGTCATACCCGGCTGCCTGGGCCATTTCCAGCAGGTAATTATTTAGCTGATAAACATACATGTGTTTGCTTTACTTCTGACGACACCCAAGAAATACATCATAAATTTCACCTTAATGTGCGCTCTCTTCGGCATCATACTCGATGCACGTGAGAAGTAGCACAAGCCATTACATCTTCTTGTCCTCAGTGTGCTCCTTTCCTAAGCAGCCCCAATTTAGGAGTTAACCCACGAGGGTTACAACCAAATCAATTACGGCAGATGGATGTTACACACCTGCCTGCCACAGGGAAACTTACATTTGTCCATGTAACAGTACACACCTTTTCAGGAGTAATTTTTGCATCCTTGCATTTGGGAGAATGAGCAAAAGATGCCATTGCACACTGCCTATCTGCTTTTGCCTATATGGGCAAACCTGAGATTATTAAGACAGATAATGGCCCAGCATCTATCAGCAAAATTTTTTAATCCTTTTGTTCATTCTATGAAATTTCCTATAAAACAGGCATGCCGTATAACCCAATGGGTCAAGCAATTGTGGAAAGAGCCAATCAGACCCTCAAGCAATATTTTCAAAAAATAAAAACTGGGGAGTTCATATTCTCCACAGCAACTCAATTATCCACAGTTCTCTTTATTTTAAATTTTTTCACTGTGGATGCTGAAGGGCGCTCGCCTATGGAGCGCCATATACAAGTTAGAGTTCAGAGCCTAGGGTGGATTCGTTGGAAAGATCTGCAAACAGGAAGATGGATGGAACCAACCCCCTTGTTGGCAAAGGTGAGGGGGGCTGTATGTGTTTTTCCTCCAGGAGTTGATAAACCAATTTGGGTCCCAGAGTGGTGCATACGGCCGGTGACCCAGGATGAAGACCGCAAAGCTCCTTCTTCAGGTGATGACTCTGGTAACAACAACAGAATCACGGGTGATGGGGAGTCTGGTGAGAACCCCACCAACTTTTAATGCCAGTTAGTAAAAATAGGCCCCTCTTTCCCTCACTTTTTGCTAACCTGTCATTGGTGAAGGAGTCCTCCTTTCATCATGGATGCTTATTATTACATAATGCGTCTATTCTAGACTTTACTAATAACCATACTCATGGTAGGGTGGTAGGATTTAGAAATACACTGCATCCCATCTTAAAGAAGGATTTGATAGATATTTTAATCTCCACTCCACAGTTATGTGGGGAGAATGTATCACTCAAGAGCCTGATTTGTTAAAATGTAGGAGAGACATGTGGTAGTAATGTCCATAGGCCCGCGATGAAAAATTCCACCTTTCCCAGGTATGAGTTATTGTTTTTAATGCCACTGCCAGTTTTAACCAAACAGATCTTTTTGAAACTTCTCTAAAGGATGCAACATGACTATTTGATCCTCTGTTTGCATCCTTGTCCCATTTTTCTTTGTATTGTGGAATGGCACTTTGGAGGGCAATATTCTTAATTGTTCTTCCAGGATCTGCAAGCTGAGTAATTGCTGGGACGGTTCTGTTGAAGTTTTGATTGTTCGAATGCCTGCTGTGATTCCTTTGCTGGTGCTGGTGCCTCAAGAGAATCAGGAGGTCATCCTTTATTGACAGAAGCAAGACTTTGGGATAACAGCTGCAATTTTTGCTGCTATTGCTCTCGCTATGGCTACGGTTGCTGGAATTGCCATTTCGCAGATGTCTGTGATTGCGGAGACTGTGGATCAGCTGTCTGGAAGGGTTAGCGAGGCCCTGCAGACACAGAATGCTCTGGACTCTCATATTGAATTTGGGCTTTTGAATTTGGATTGATGGACTGTGCTTTTGCAGGAGTGGGTGGATTCCCTGTGGCTCCTGTGGTGAGTGTCTTGTTCTCATTCTTATAGTTCAGCTTGTGTTGTACCTGATGATGTTGTGGGTGTTTTTGATGTGGTTGAACAGTTCAATGCCTGTTTGATTGGCCCTTGGAATTCCTCCTTTTTGAATTTTACCCTGCAGACAGCTCATCATATTATTAGTATTAATAGCACATGGGTCCCTGCTGTGTCTGAATCCAGTCAGTGGAATGCCATGGCTCAGCTTTGGGTGCTGGGTCCAGCAATTGTTTGGAATACTCTCACTTTTGCTGATATTGCTATTGGGGTAGGGATCTAATTTTGGATTCTCCGCTGCTTTATGTGGCAATCCCATAGATGTTCAGAATTGAGACTTCGTTTTGATGGATTTTTCCTGTGATGACTATGAACTGTCCTTCTCCATCTCTTTTGATTAATTTTATCTTTAAATCTATTTTTAGATATTAGGATAGCTACCCCAGCTTATTTCTTAGGTCCATTTGTTTGAAAAGTGTTTGCCCAACCCTTTCCTCTGAGGTAATGTCTTTCTTTGAGACTGAGGTGTGTTTCTTGTATGCAGAAGGATGGCTCCTGTTTTTGTACCCATTCTGTTAGCCTATGTCTTTTTATAGGTGAATTGAGTCCATTGATACTAAGAGATATCAATGATTAAGTGATTATTAATTTCTGTTACTTTTGGTTTTGGTGGTGGTGATAGTGTTTGTGTGTTTCCCTTCTTTAGGATTTACTGGCATGAGGTTATCTGTTGCTTGTTTTTCTGTGGTTGCAGTTAACTTCCTTGGGTTGGAGTTTTCCTTTTAGTACTTTCTAGAAGGTTGGCTTTGTGGATTGGTATTGATTAAATCTGGTTTTGTCATGGAATATCTTGCTTTCTCCATCTATGGTGATTTAAAGCTTTGCTGGGTATACTAGTCTGGCATCCATGGTCCCTTAGTGTCTGCAGTACATCTATCCAAGACCTTCTTGTCTTTCAAAGTTTTCATTGAGAAGTTGGGTATAATTCTGATAAGTCTGCCTTTACATATTACTTTGTCTTTTCCTTTGCAACTCTTAATATTCTTTCTTTACTCTGTATGTTTGTGTTTTGATTATTATATGCAATGGTACTTTTCTTTTGGTTCAGTCTATTTTGTGTTCTGTAAGATTCTTGTACCATCAAAGGTTTATACTTTTTAGAATGTGAAAATTTTCTCCTGTGAGCTCCGGGAGTCCAGTCAAAGTGAGGAAGGAATTAATATATGAGCCTGGGGTAGTCAAGAGAATAACAATGAAACCCACAGAGAGAGCTGATCCAAACTGGTGGGAGCTCACTGACTCTAGAATGACAGCTGGGGAGCCTGTAAGGAGCTGAACTAGGCTCTCTGCATTTACTCTAGAGCTGCCAATATGTAAACCTATAACATATTACCTTAACAACCAGACTTTTCTCAGAATCTTAGTACCAATCTTCATGTGTCCCTTACTCTTGCTCTCTGTTGTGTAGCCTGGACTATACAACACTTTTGTTGTTGTCATTTGTGGCACCCGGCAGTGGGACCAGGATCTATCCCTGGTGCATGAGCTGGCTTTTTGGAGCCTATTCCATAAGGTGGGATTCCTTGCTCAGCCTCCATGTGTGGGGGAAGGTCTTAGTCCAGCCCCAATAGAATTTGCCTGGCTTTGTTGATGCTCCATGGGAGATCTTATCTTTTCTGAGGAGAGGATCAGGGTGGTTTAAGGGGAATGAGGAGAGAGAGGAAAGGAGGGAGGGGGAACTGTGGTTGGTATATAAAGTGAATAAAAAGATTTTTAAAAATAAAGCCAAAGCTGACTTGGACAGCAAGAGTTATGGACACATGAAGATTTGTACCAAGATTTTGAGAAAAGGCTGGTTGTTATGGTGATTTATAATAGGTTTCCATACTGTCAGTTCCAGAGTAGTCTATGCATGAGGGCGAGATTGAAGTTGCCATGGACTTGCTAGGATGTTGGAGGTGTCAGGAACGTGGATATGTGTAAGGAAACCTGCAGTCAACAAGTGGAGCAAGCCTGGGAGAAAGGCCAGGTGGACTGCAGAAGGCAAGACTGAAGAGGGGCTGCCTAGAGCCTTTTCATGGAACCACAGTCTCCAGTTGCTGGACCTGGAGCTACATGACTTGGTTTTTTTCCCATTGGGATTGGGTCTTGTTTTTGTCAAGCTTTTCTTTTCTATTACTGAAAATTCCCTTTTAGAATCATGGTCTTTAGTCTGTGACATTTTATAGTATAAAGAAAAGGGGGTGTGTGTGGGAGGGGACTGGGAGAAGGGGAGGAAATGTAAATTTTTTTTGAATGAAAAAAATAAAAGAATATGGAAAAAAGATACAACATCCATTTTGATTTTTCAAAGGATGAAAATCTTGAGATTCAGAACAGATTTGGGCCTTTGGACTTTTGCACTCTGGTGTAATTGTTAATCATATGGGGACACTACAAGTTGGACTACATAAAGTTTACATTATGAGATATCCAAGAGCTTTATATATGGAAGGTTTTCATTTATTTGTGAAATGTCTTTCACAGGAGCATGCAGTAAATGCTTGTTCCCCAACTGGTAGGGCCAGTTTTGAAAAACTGTGAGGTCTATAAAAGGTGAGGCATGACCTATTTAGTAGATCACCAGAGCCTTTGACTATTGTTCCCAATCTGTGGTTTCAGAACTCATCAAGTTCTGTATGACTGCATTAGTAACTAGAAGAACTAAAGGGAATTTACAGAACTAAGTAGACTCAAATTTGAATGGATAACTTAATTATCTTTATTTGATAACTCCACACAATCAAAATAATGCCTCTTGAGAAGGGGTATATTACAAATCAAATAAATATATAAGATAAAAAATATTTACATCAAGGGAAGGAAGATAAATATAAAATAAGCACTGAAAATAGCTAAAAATATAACATAAAAATGAAACAAACTCATGGAAATAAATGCTGAAGATAATAGTATAATATATAACAATATAATAAAACACAAAATAAACATGGTTTTCTTGAACAAATTAATGGCGAAGGGATAGAGTTCCTCTGCAGCCGTCCTCTTGGGATGGTCAAAGACATTGTCAGATATTGGGGAAAGTTTTCCCTAGTTTTGGGATGAGAATAATCCATTTTAAATGCACAGTTAACATAGATGCAAAACTTATAAATGAGGTATTGACAAACTGGAACTTGGTATTTATGCGCTCAGCATTTATGAGCTCTAACTACTTTTCCAGTGGACTCAGGTCCAATTCCCAGGACCTATATGACAGCTCACAACTGTCTGTAACTCCATTTCCAGGGGATCTGATGCCCTCTTCTGGCCTCTGAGTACACCAGCCACACCTGTGGTGCACAAAAGTAAATGCAGACAAAACATCTGCCCTCCTAAAATAAAAAAAAAAAAATTGTTAAAAGTACTTGCATGTTATAGAATTTCTGTCACCGGTCTGCTAGCCAGCAGAGAGCAGCATTTGGTCCATAGGGCAGAGTTTTCATGGGGAATGGACATGGCCGAAAGAAAAGGTGAGGCGCAGGGATCTGCAAGCCTTTTCACACTGGGAAAGGGCAGCAAATGCAGCAGCTGGCGAACCATTTCAAATTCCCCATTCTTTCTTATGATTACTGTGCAGGGATTTTTATCAATGATAAATGGTAAAGTATCATTTGACTCCCTTCTTCATTGGCAAAGTGAATTTAAAAATTCACATCAAAAAGGTTACTCATCATGACCGTTCCAGAATGCAGGGAGAAATCAATTCATGTAAATCAATAGATATTACCTATCACATAAACAGAATGAAAGAAACCACATGATTGTCTTAATATATGCAGGTAAGACCTCTTACAAAATTTAAACATCTGAACCTTAATGGTAAAAGTTGTGGAGAGGCTAGGTATGGATAGAGAATGCATAAAAATTTACAAGCTATATACAACAAGTCTATAACCTACATTTTGGTAAGTAGAGGAAAAAAATCAAAATATTCCCACTAAGGTGAGAAACAAAACAAAAATAGTTTACTCCATGTAAAAGGAGCTGAAGCCCTAGCTTAAGCGATAAGACAAGAAGGAAATTAAATTATACAGTGAAAGAACTCAAAATGTCTCAACTTTAAGATGGTAGGATATTATCATCTGTAAAGACTGTGAAGACTACACACACACACACACACACACACAAATATCAGAGCCAATAAGCACTTTAGCAGATTAGCAGTCTACAAAATTAATGCCAAAATCAATAATGAATATTGGAATAAAAAATACATCAAGGAAAAACCCCTTCTCAAAAGCCCTAGGATATAGAATCAACCCAGATATCCATCAGCAGATGAATGGATATGGAAAATATGGTATATACATAAAATGCAATATTATTTAGCTATAAAGAGAAATGAATAATAAAAACTGCAAGTAAATTAATGAATCTAGAAAAAGTTCTACTCACTGAGGTCAATTAGGATCAGAAAAACAAATTTCATCTATTGTCCTCTTGTGTGCATCTTAGACTCATGTATGTTTAACTTGGATGACATGAGGAAGTCAGGAAATTAGATGTAGTCTACTGTAGATGGAGCCATTGACAGGGAGATAGTAAAATATAGGTAAAATCCAATCAGAGGAGGGGAATACTGGGTGTTGAAAATTTGGATCATGGATGGGTGGAAAATGGGAGAGGGAGAGGTGCTTAATAAAGATGAAGGGCTAAAAGAAAGCTATATAGAAACCTATAATCATGAAATTTAAGTAAAATCTAATTAGAATGGGCAGTAGAACACAGGTGACAGGAAATAACCTGGGAGTATATGCTGGGCTAAAGGTTTAATCGGCAATGAGGGGAAGAGAATAAGTGAGAGCAGGGAGTAAGGTGTAACTGACCAGAAACTAAGGCTGTAGGAAGCCTTGTGAAAAACTACTTTCAAATATGTACTAAAAAGGGTTTGTTGTGAGGTACCTGAAATGTGTTGACTTCCCTCAGGTGTCATGTGTTTTTTGGTGAAACTCCAAGAACCAGGGACAGGATACCTCCTTATCAAGCAAAAGAAAATCTGGCTTTCATTGCAATAGAATGTGTGGCTCAGAACATGGGTGATGGTGACACATCCAGTCATGGACTTTTCAATGAACTCATGCAGTCATGAACCTTTCACATGACAACACTGACTGACTAGGCAAGCTGTCTACAGTGGTTGCATGATGGTTATGTGAATAACCAACCAGATTCTGATTGGGTGTGAGACATGCTTCACAGGATGGATTTAATGTCTGAGGCTGTAAATCTTGTCAAAAGCCTATGTCTGGGAAAGCCAGATAGATGAGGAGAATCTCCCAGTGTCATTATTTAGGTTTGTACCCATAGGTTTGTTCTTGTTCTCGGCGTTGGTTAGAGGATTCTTTTTTTAAAGGATAGTGGTTAATGCAGAGACTCATAACTAGTTTACACAATAAGAATCATCTACAGTGAGTGCTCGTCTGCGGATGGGCCATTTGTGTTAAACTCCCCCTATTCACAGGTCAGGAAACATTGTTGAAGAATGGTCACAAAAAATGTAAGTTTCTCAATCTGACAAAAGGTACTTTGAAATGTTCTTTTTGGGGCATGCTATAATTGATGCACAGGTCAACTCAAAGAAGCTATGTGTCTAATGACTTACACAAAAGCAAGGCAATCAAGATTCCAGCATGAATGAGGAAGGGCGTCCCAAGGCCCCAGCACTAGCTGAGGAGCAGTTGTCAACTGATGGTTGGGAAGGGAGGAGACTCATTTATTTAAGGGCTTGTGGCAGCTGGCAGGCTGTTCATATCCAGTAGGTGTACTCACAAACATTTGCAGATGCTCAGCCCTAATCGGACTCAGTGGGTCTACTAATATTTTTTAGAAGATATTAAGCCCAGAAGAAGAAGGCTGATGAGTACCAGACTGAGTTAGAGGGAGTCAGTGGTGTATGAAGGTTTCAAAGAATAATTAAAAATATTATTTTAAAAAACATTTACTTTTGATGTATTAATTTTTAAAAAGTTATATTAAATTTAACCTTGTTTGGCCTATGAAACATTATTGTGAAAATAGCATGATTTAAATTGTAGTATAAATTTAAATATTTACTTACAAATGGTCACTTAATTTTTCCACCACTGTATTGTTTCTGCTTTTCTTCTGAGGTCTGCTTTCGGTCTTCCATGACAGTTTCTGTTTAGAAGTGCACATATTTCACTAATATAACCAAAATGAGCATTCATATAAAAAGCTATTCATTTTATAATGATTAAAAATTAGGTATTAGAAAATACTTCATTTTCCTAAGTAATAGTATATGTAAACTATATAGTATATGTATACCATACTAATAGTGTATGTAAACTATACAGTACATTTATTCCATACTAATAGTATATGTAAACTATATAGTACATGTATTCCATACTAATAGTATATGTAAACTATATAGTACATGTATTCCATACTAATAGTATATGTAAACTATATAGTACATGTATACCATACTAATAGTGTATGTAAACTATATAGTATATGTATACTATACTAATAGTACATGTAAACTATATAGTATATGTATACTATACTAATAGCGTATGTAAACTATATAGTACAGGTATACCATACTAATAGTATATGTAAACTATACAGTATATGTTGCTATACTAATAGTATATGTAAACTATACAGTATATGTATACCATACTAATAGTATATGTAAACTATACAATTGGTCACACAGTACATGTCAGAATGTGAAGGGTAGATGGGTGTTGCTTTTCCTGTGTTGGCTTAGAATAGCTCAGGTAGAGAATAGACTCAGCATACTTAGAAGTCTAATGTGTAATTTCTACATTCTTGAACCTACATGTTTACAGAGCAATTCATGTTTACAATCAAGGTGCAAGAAGATATTTCTACATTTGGTTGAAGGCTGAATGTAGCACAAGTGAGTGAGTAGGGAAATGGTTTAGGAGAAGGGAAGAACTGAGTGTGAAGGTGTTTCAGGTCTGAATTAAGGAACTCTTCAGAAATGCTGAGTGTGTAAAACGATCACAGCCCAGAGTAAGAAACAGAAGGTCAACAATTTAATAGGCACACATATCTGAAGCTGTGCAGAGCTGGACTCTCACCACCCCTTGATGCTAGATGTGAATGAGCCGTATAACTCTTTTATGTTGTTTGTGTTACACTGTCTTACTTCTATTGCACATTTTTCTGTGCTGAAAGAGCTCATTTAGGTGCTATGTGTCACGTGACTCAAAAATCAACGCTATCAACAATAAAAAGATTAACAAAATTAAAACAAAAGTGTAACCATTTACAAATAAAGAAATGATAATATATAAGTTGTATGGTTCTGAGAACTTTGCATTTAGAATTTGCAAGAATTGCTCTAGGAGAGTTTAGGAAAAGGTTCTTATTTATACTAATTGTGCAAGGTAAGGACAAAAGAAAACATGTATTAGTGTCATATTGTATCATTTATACCTACATAAATCAATCTATGACTTATCAACAACACTGGACTAACTGATATGTGTATTGCAACAGACAAACAACAGCCTGAGGTTCTCATTTACAAAAAGTGCACCCCAATTTATTGTGATATCATTTTTGTAACAAAACAAAATAAGGTAGTTCAAAACAACCCTGTTCTAGAGAGCTGACCCTGCTCTCTCTCATCTGCCATGTGGTGGCATGGGTAAAAGAAAGATTCCCTCACTCATTAAAATCTGTGGCAGGTGAGAGAACTGGTCCTGAGGTAATGTAAGTGGGAGAAATAGCCCTGATCCTCAATGGTTGCAGTGCATGAGAAAGCAGCCTCTGCTTCTGGGCAGCCTGCTAGAGCTGGCCCAGTTGTTGGGATGCAAATGAGCCAGCTCTGATGCTGTGGGAGCAACAGAGTTGATCCTGTACCCATGCCCTTAACTCCCAAGGGATCATGGGAGAGGAAAGATGTCCTCCCCACTACACCCTTTGTTATCTACCTGTGGCAGGCAAGAGTAGGCCCCAAAGTAATGAGAGAACAAGTCCTGCTCCACACCAGCTAGGGCATACAGGAGAGCATGCCCTGCACCCCACCGGGACAGCACAATACAAATGACTTTGTTGTCAGGGTCTTAGGCCAGCCAGCACTGAGGGTGTGAGAGCAGGAGAGCTCACACTCCCGCCTCATATGCCTGCTGCAGCAATAGGGAGAGAGGGTCTCCCACCTTTCCTGAGCAAAACAGCTGAGCTGGCCCTGGTGATATGAGTGTGGGACCCAGATCTGAGGGCCCAAGAGCGGAACTATCTCTGCTCCTTGCCATAGGCTGAATCAGGTGAGCTAGCTTCGGCAGTGCTGGAGAGCTCATGAGGGCAATCTAGTGAGCTACTACCCAGGCCCAGAACCAGGATTATGAGTTGACCCACTCCAACACCCACCCGGTTTATGAACTGTTGGAGCATGTGTTGGGCCGAACCACAACAGAAGGATCTGTAGAACAGGGCGGTATCATGTCACAATGAGAGCCTATTGTTGGTGATGGTGGCAGAAACCAGAGGCCTCAGGCCTCAAGCCAAACCAATGACTCATGGCAATGAACACTTGCAAGTAAAGATGAATGGACTCAAGCGTAAATTGGTTAAGATGATGGAACCTGAATATTAAACACTGAAGTTGAGCTTACATTTATAAGTACTTCATATTGTTCTTGGGAATATTTTTAGAGCATGTATGCTACTAAAGAGACAGCATTACTTGTGTCAAACCCTATCATCACTATTGTTAGGATATAATTATATCACTGTGAGTGTTTGAAATGTATTAAATGTTTTGATCAGACGAATGTGATTTAGGAAATTTACCTGATTGAAATTGATGTGGTTCAGAGTTCGGTTTGGAGATCTGATGAACATAATCCCTCAGCTGAATGGATTTTGAAATGAGATATTTAATCAATGTTTTGGAATTCAACCAATATGTAATTATTCAATATAAATATTAAAATGTAATTACCTCTGGGTGAAGACATTTGTAGGCCCACACTGAAAGGGAACAGATATATAATAATCAGTCCCATGTACAATGACAACTCCAAAAATACCTTTATGAAGGCTGTAGATGGTAAAGAGTTCTCATTCCCTTCTTTCAAGACAAACACCTACTATTTTACTGGTTAGGACAGGAGTTGACAAAAATATACTGAAATAGACCAAAGCAATGTACAAATTCAATGTAATCCATATCAAAATTACAACTAAATTTGTTTCAGAAATTGAAAAAGAAACTTTCAGCTTCATGTAGAAACATAAAATAACCAGGACAGCAAACAGAATTCTTAATAATAAAAAAGCCTGAAGGCATCATCATCTCAGCTTTTATGTTTTATTATATACAGAGCTATGGTAATAAAAACAGCATAGTATTAGCATAAGAATAGACATGGTGATTAATAAAATCAAATTGAAGACACAAACATAAGTCCACAAACCTATGAACACTTTATTTTTGATAAAGAAACCAGAAATACACACTGAATAAATGACAGTATCTTCCAGAAACGGTGCTGACCAAACGAGGTGGCTGCATGAAGAAGAACACACATAAACCTGTATTTACTACCCTGAACAATATTCAACTCCAAATAGGTCAAATACCTCAACATACGACCAGATACCCTGAATATGACAGAAGAGAATGTGGGAAATAGGCTTGAATACACTGGTACAGGAAAAGGCCTTCTGAAGAGGACATCTGTAACACAGGAGCTAAGATCAACATTTAACAAATGGGTCCTCATGAAACTGAATAGCTTTTGTACAGAAAGGGCACCATCAGTAAGGCAAAATCAGGCTACACAAATTGGAAAGGAACTTTCAAAATTACATATATGATAATACAGTTAGTATCTAAAATATATAGAAAAAAAACTGTGATCCTAGAAAACAAAAAACCCAACTAAAAATTGTATTCTGGAATACAGAGAATTCTCAAAAGATGAAACACAAATGGCTGAGAAACATTTAAAAATGCTCAACATCCTTATTCATCAGTGAAATACAATTCAAAACTAGTTCGAGATTTTATTTTACCCCAGTCACAGTGGCTAAGATAAATAAAACAAATGACAGCTTATGCTTGTAAGGATATAGAGAAAATGAAACACTTATTCATTACACATGAGAATGCAAAATTGTGCAGCCAATATGGAAATCAGTGTGGTGTTTTCTCAGGAAGTTGGAATTGATCCACCTCAAAGTCCATCTATACATCTCTGGTATATAGCCAAAACCCTCTATATCCTATTACAGTTATGCCTGTTCAGCCACGTTCATTGCTGCTTTATTTACAATAGCCAGCAATTGGAAACAAACTACATTTCCTTGAGCTAATGAATAGATAATAAAAATGAGGTACATTGACACAAAGGAGTATTTTGTTTCTGTTAGAAATCGAATCCAAGAACACATCAGAAAAATCATCCACCATGAACAAGCAGGCTTTGTCTCAGAGATGCAGGGATGGTTCAACATATGACAATCTGTCAATGTAATCCACTGTATAAACAAACTAAAAGAAAATGATCATCTCATTAGATGATAAAAATGCCTTCAACAAAATTCAATACCCCTTAGTAATAAATGTCTTGCAGAGGGAATAAGACAAGATTGTCCACTCTCCATATCTATTCAATATGGTACTTGAAGTTCTAGTTAGAGCAATAAGACAACAAAAGGAGTTAAGGAATGGAAATTGGAAAAGAAGTCAAAGTCTTACTATCTGCAGAAAATATAATAGTATACTTATGTGACCCTAAAAATTCTACCAGGGGACTCATAAACACCTTCAGAAATGTATCAGGATACAAGATTAACTCAAAAAAAATCAGTAGCTCTCCTTTATACAGATGATAAATCGGCTGAGAAAAAAATCAGAGAAACATCACCTTTCACAATAGTCACAAATGTCATAAAATAACATGAGGTAATGCTAAGCAAGTGAGTGATAGACCTATATGACAAGAATTTAAAGTTCAAAGAAAAAATTTTGAAGAAAAAGCTGGGAGTGGTGGTGCACAACTTTAATCCCAACACTCATGAGGCAGAGCCAGGCAAAACTTTGTGAGTTCATGGCCAGCATGGTCAACAAGAGCTAGTTCCAGAACAGGCTCCAAAGCTACAGAGAAACCCTGTCTCAAAAAAACTTTGAAGAAAGAAGTTGAAGAAGACACCAGAAATTGAAAAGATCTCCCATGCTCTTGCATAGGCAGAATTAACATAGTAACAAAAAGTAATCTTACCGAAAGCAATCTACAGAGTCAATGTAATGCCCATCAACATCCCAGCAAAATCCTTCAGAGACCTTGAAAGAACAATACTCAACCACATATACAAAAACAAAAACCTCAAGATAGCCAAAACAATCATGTACAACAAAAGAACTTCTGGCATCACAATCCCAGACTTCAAACTCTACTATAGAGTTACATTAACTAATGAAAAGAGCCTGGTATTGACATAAAAACAGAAAGGAGGAACACACCTGATTTTTGACAAAGAACTAAAAATACAAAATTGAAAAAAACAAGCATCTTCAACAAATGGTGCTGGCGTATCTGGATATCAACATGTAAAAAACAAAACAAAACAAACATAACCACATCTATCACAATGCACAAAACTCACTTCCATATGAATCAAAGACCCCTACATAAAATCAACCACACTGATCCTCATAGAGGAGCAAGTAGGAAGTATGCTGTGGGACAATAGTCCTTTTATCCTGTCCCTTGTATTATTTTTAATAAAACACTGATTGGCCAGTAGCCAGGCAGGAAGTATAGGCAAGGCAACCAGGCAGGAAGTAGAGGTAAGGTGATGAGAACAGGAGATTTCTGGGATAGGAAAGAGTCAGTCTGCAACCTTCACATAGATGCAGAGGAAGCAAGAAGTTACTGCCTCGCTTAAAAAGGCACAAAGCCTTGTGGCTAACACAGACAAGAATTATGGGCTAATATAAATTACACAAGTTAATTAGAAGCCTGAGCTAATAGGCCAACCAGTTTATGATTAATGTAGACCTCTGTGTGTTTCTTTGAGACTGAATGGCTATGGGACCAGGCTGGACAGAAACCTGAGTCAAAAAATGGCAACAATGTGGACAGTAAATCCACTTTAAAACCTAAAAGAGCTTGTGAAATAATTCTATACAAAAAAGAATAGAGTTAAAGCATGGCTTCTTGATAGCATATTCTCAGGTGGGCTCTGTTTGCTAGAAACAAGTGCACCTCATTTAAGATAGACTTCCTGATTCACCTTTAGCTGCAAAAACCTTGCAGCTCTTTTAAGATGTCCCACCACCAGACACTTAAATGGTTTTTATGAATAGCCAACAGCATGCATCTTGGTAGTGGCAGGGACCTTGAAACTCCATAGAGTTGTGGCAATAAACATGGCTCCAGCTGGTACCTCTACCATGAGGCTAGACTCTCAGAAAGCAAAGGAATGGGCTGGATCCAGCCATCAAAGCCGTGACTTTAATCCTAGTCATATTGCTTATCAAATTAAAGACTCATGGTCAGAAAAGAGAAATATGCAGTAAAAATATATTCAGATGAAGAAAACCTCTAAATGGTATACTGTGTGTTTAAAAATATATGTAGGCTTGGGAGAGAAAAGAAAAAATAAAGTCCTTAAAATTAAAAAGAAATAGAGTAGTTGGGTATGGTGGCACACACCTTTAATCCCAACACTTGGGAGGCATAGGCAGGCAGATCTCAGTGAGTTCAAGGACAACCTGGTCTACAGAGTGAATGCCAGGACAGCTAAAGATACACAAGGAAAACCTGTCTCAAAAAACCAAAAATTATGAATAAAAATAAAAAATAGAGTTTAAAAATAAAGCCATGTAAAGATGCAAAATACACATATAATCTGGATGTTATTGTGTTGTCTTTAAATTGATGGCCAAGAAAGGAGCAAAAACTGCTAAAAGACATTTGATTATAAATGTAGCTGGATTAATCCAACATATATATTTTGAAAATGCTTTGACTTCAAAATTGAAGTCAAAAGGTATGTTACTTTGGAGAAGAGGTTTTGCTTTTGTTTCCACAGGAAATGAGAGCCTGTGGATACATTCTGGGTTAAGAAAAATCATGTTTGAGCAAGAAAAAGCTTCTGATAAATCTCCAATAGGTACAGATGGCCCAGATGTCTGAGTTCTACATCCAGAATGATTCAAGACTGCTACCTGAGATGATCAAGACTCACAGGATACTCCAGTCAGGACTTGATCATAATTCTAAATCTCCTTTAGGTCCCCATAAGAAGATTATCAGTGCTAGGACCTCAAGAACTATATTGAATAGACATGGAGAGAGAGGACAACCTTGCCTTGTTCCTGATTTCAGTGGAAGCTCTGGGAGTTTATCTCCATTTAGTTTGATGCTGGCTGTATATTGCCTTTATTATGTTTAGGTATGTTCCTCATGTCCGTGCTCTCTCCAAGACCTTTATCATGAAGGGATGTTGTGTTTTGTCATGAGATTTTTCAACATCTAATGAGATGATCATGTGGTTTTTATTTTTCAGTTTATTTATATGGTGGATTACATTGACATATTTTTCCTATGTTGAGCCATCCTTGCATCTCTGAGATGAAGCCGACTTGATGATGGTGGATGATGGTTCTGATGTGTTCTTGGATTCAATTTGCCAGTATTTTATTTATTATTTTTCATCAATGTTCATGAGTGAGATTGTTGTGTAATTCTCTTTCTTAGTAAGGTCTTTCTGTGGTTTGGGTATCAGGGTAATTGTAGCCTCATAAAAAAGAGTTTGGCAATGTTCCCTCTCTTTCTATTGTGGGGAATAATTTGAGGAGTATTGGTATTAATTCTTCTTGGAAAATCTTGTAGAATTCTGAGCTGAAATCATCTGGTCCTGGGCTTTTTTCTGGTTGGGAGACTTTGATGACTGTTTCTATTTCTTCAGCAGTTATAGGTCTGTTTAATTTGCTTATCTAGTCTTGATTTAAATTTGGCAAGTGATATTTATCCAGAAAGGTGTCCATTTCCTTTAAGTTTTCCAATTTTGTGGAGCACAGGTTTTCGAAATATTACTTGATGTAACTGCATTTCCTTCATGTCTGCTGTTTGTCCCCCTTTTCATTTCTGATTTTGTTAATTTGGATATTCTCTCTCTGCTTCTTTGGTTAGTTTGGATAAAGGTTTGTCTCTTTTGTTGATTTTCTCAAAGAACCAACTCTTTGTCTCATTGATTCTTTGTATTGTTTTCTTTGTTTCTATTTTGTTGAATTCAGCTATCAATTTGATTATTTTCTGCCATCTAGTTCTCTTAGGTGAGTTTGCTTCTTTTTGTTCTAAAGTTTTCAAATGTTCTGTTAATTCAGGAGTGTGGGATTAACTAAAAAAATCAGTAACCCTCCTGTACACAGATGATAAAGGGGTTCGGAAAGAAATCAGAGAATCAAAACCCTTCACAATAGCCACAAATAGCACAAAATATCTTGGAGTAACTCTAACCAAACAAGTATAAGACTTGTATGACAAGAACTTTAAATCTTTGAAGAAAAAAATTGAAGAAGACACCAGAAAGTGGAACGATCTCCTATGCTCTTGGGTAGGCAGAATTAACATAGTAAAAATGGCAATCTTACCAATAGCAATCTACAGATTCAATGCAATGCCCATCAAAATCCCAGCAAAATTCTTCACAGACCTTGAAAAAACAGTACTCAACTTCATGTGGAAAAGCAAAAGACCAAGGATAGCCAAAACAATCCTGTATAATAAAAGAACTTCTGGAGGCGTTACAATCCCTGACTTCAAACTCTACTACTGAGCTACAGTACTGAAAAAAGCCTGGTTTTGGCATAAGAACAGACAGGAAGACCCATGGAACCTAATCAAAGACCCAGATATAAATCCACACACCTTCAAACACCTGAATTTTGACAAAGAAGAAAAAATATCAAATGGAAAAAAGGAAGTATATTTAACAAATGGTGCTGGCATAACTCGATATCAACATGTGGAAGAATGAAAATAGACCCATATGTATCACCATGCACAAAACTCAAGTCCAAACGGATCAAAGACCTCAACATAAAGCCAGCCACACTGAACTTTATAGCAGAGAAAATGGGACTTACACTTGATTGCATTGGCACAGGAGACCACTTCCTAAATATAACCCCAGCAGCACAGACACTGAGAGAAACAATTAATAAATGGGACCTCCTGAAACTGAAAGGCTTCTGTAAAGCAAAGGACATGGTCAACAAGGCAAAATGAGAGCCTACAGAATGGGAAAAGATCTTCACTAACCCCACATCAGACAGAGAACTGATCTCCTAAATATACAAAGAACTCAAGAAATTGGTCATCAACTGAACAAATAATCTAATAAAAAAAGAGGTACAGATCTAAACAGAGAACTCTCAACAAAGAAATCTAAAATGGTTGAAGACACTTAAGAAAATGTTCAACATCCTTAGTCATCAGAGAAATGCAAATCAAAACAACTCTGGGATTCCATCTTACACCTGAAAGAATGGCTAAGATAATCCACTATAGTCCTCTGCTCTACCAGCTGAGCTTGAAGGGGAGGGGAGCTGCAGGGAGTGTAACAGGAGGGCCTGGTTGGTTTCTGTACTGCCTGGTTCCCACAGCCGTTAAGCCCCAAAGAAATCACACAGAGAGGTCTATATTAATGATAAACTGATTGGCCCATTAGCTCAGGCTTCGTATTAGCTCTTATAACTTATATTAACCCATTATTCTTATCTATGACGGCCACATGGCTTCGTACCTTTTTCAGTGGGGCAGGTCACATCCTGCTTCTTTGGTGGTCTGGGCAGGAGTGGGGTAAGAGCTTTCTTCTTCCCAGAATACCGCTGTTCTTCTGGGCCCACCTTTACCTCCAGTCTGGTTTTCCCACCTATACTTCCTATCTGGCCAATCAGCATTTATTTAAAACATGATTGACAGAACACAGACAATTCTCCCTCACCACTTAAATGGTGGAGGTCCTTCTGCATTTGTGTTGCTTTCATTGATTAAATAAAGAAGCTGCCTTGGCCTTTTGATAGGGCAGGACTTAGATAGGCGGGGAAAAGTGAACAGAATGCTGTGAAGAAGACAGAGGGAGACTCCACCATGAAATTTCCAGAGTCAGACATGCTGAATCTTTCCTGGTAAGTCACAATCTTGTGGTAAACACAGATTAATAGAAATGGGTTAGCTCAAAATGTGAGAGTTGGGCAAGAAGAGGCTAGATATAATGGGCCAGGCAGTGTTTTAAATGAATACAGTTTCTGTGTAATTATTTCAGGGGTTAAGCTAGCCAGGCACCAGGAATGCAGCTTGCGCCTCTTACTACAAGGGAGGGGAGCATAGAAAAATATATAGCTCAATAAAAATCAATAAAAAATTAAAATAAAATTAAAAAACAGAATTAAGATCAAAAACACCAATGACAACCTAAGCTGGAAAGGTTGTGGGGTAAAGGGAACACTTCTGCTTTGCTGGTGGGAATGCAAGCTGGTACAACCCCTATGGAGGTCAGTGTGGTGATTTCTCAGAAAAATAGGAAACAACCTTCCTCAAGACCCAGTCATAACACTTCTGGGTATATATCCAAAGGATGCTCAACCATGCCAAAGGATATATGTTCAACTATGTTCATAGCAGCTTTGTTTGTCATAGCCAGAACCTGGAAACAACCTAAATATCCCTCACTGAAGAACAGATAAAGAAAATGTAGTACATTTACACAATGGAGTACTACACAGCAGAAAAAAAAAATAACTGCATCTTGAAATTTGTAGACAAATGAATGGAGCCAGAAACATCATTTTGAGTGAGGTAACCCAGACACAGAAAGACAATTATCACATGTACTCACTCATAAGTGGTTTTTAAACATAAAACAAAAAGCCCAGCCCACAAATCACAATCCCAGAGAACTTAGACAACAATATGGACACTATGAGAGACTTACATAGATCTAATCTACATGGGAAGTAGAAAGTATAAAAAGACAAGAGCTCCTGAGTAAATTGGGAGCATGGGAACCTTGGTGGAGGGTAGAAGGGGGGAGGGGAGAGGCAGGGTGGGGAGCAGAGAAAAATGTAGAGCTCAATAAAAATCAATAAAAAAAGTAACAAGCCTTGTGGCTAACACAGATAAAATATTATGTGCTAATATGAATTGTACTAGTTAATAAGGAGCCCAAGCTAATAGGCTAATCAGTTTATGATTAATGTAGACCTCTGTGTATTTCTTTGGGACTGAATGGCTGTGGGACCTGGCAGGACAGAAACCTCAGTCAACAGAAATACACTTGAACGCACTGGCACAGGAGACTACTTCCTAAATAACCCAGTAAACCAGACACTGAGAGTAACAATTAATAAATGAGACCTCCTGAAATAGAATTTTCTGTAAAGCAAGAGACACTTTCAACAAGACAAAATGGCAGCCTACAGATTGGAGAAAGATCTTCACCAACCCCACATCAGATAGAAGACAGATCTCCAAAATATACAAAGAACACAAGAAACTTGACATAAAAAGGACAAATAATCCAATAAAATATGGGGTACAGACTTAAACAGAGAACTCTCAACAGACTAATATCAAATGGCTGAAAGATACCTAAGGAAATGATCAACATCCTTAGCAATCTGAGAAATCAAAGAAACTCTTAGATTCCACTTTATGCCTGTCAGTATGGGCAAGTTCAAAAACACTGATGACAGTTTATGCTGGAGAAGATGTGGGGCAACAGGAACATTCTTCCATTTCCGGTGGGAATGTAAACTTTACAGCTGCTTTGGAAATCAGTATGGCAATTTCTCAGAAAATTAGGAAACAATCTATCTACCAAGAGCCATCAACACTGCTGTTGAATCTATACCCAAAAGATGCTCAATCTTACCACAAGGGCGTTAGCTCAACTGTGTTTGTAGCAGCATTATTTGTAATAGCCAAAGCCTGGAAACAGTCTAGATGGCCCTCAACCAAAGAATAGATAAGGAAAATGTGGTACGTTTACACAGTGGAGTACTACTCAGTGGTAAAATAACATCTTGAAATTTGCTGGCAAATTGATGGATCTAGAAAAAAACCATATTGATTGAGGTAACCCAGATTTAGAAAGACTAATATAATATGAATTCACTCATAAGTGGCTTTTAGGCATAAAGCACAGAAAAACTAGTCTACAGTTCATAACCCCAGAGAAACTAGATAACAAAGAGGACCCTAAGAGAGACATACATGGATCTACATAGGAAGGAGAAAAAGGTAAGATCTCCTGAGTATGGGGAGCATGGGGGTCATGGGGATCATGGGAGAGAGGCAAGGAAGGGAGGAGAGTGGATAGAAATGTGTCGCTCAATAAAAATAAAAAATTAATAAAAAAGGAAATTATGAGCTTTACAGGTACATGTATAGAACTAAAAGAAATCATCCTGAGTGAGATAATCCAGATCCAAAAGATAGCATTTGTCTTACATAAAATCTTCATGATGACTCTTACCTTGGTTTATTTCATTTTTTCCTGTATCATTTATACATGATTGGTCAGCTTTTCTGGAAGGTTCCTTCAGTGGATTAAGGTCAAAAACACTCTGTCAAATGGTATTAGCAATAAGTATCAGAAAGGTCTTATGTTTTTCTATGAATATACCTTGATTTCTGACTATAAGAAAATTGTACTTGACAATATATGCAGTACATATTTAAGACCATGGTATTTGAATGGGAAATCTTATATATACATTCAAGTTTAAGTTCATCTTCCATTTCTCGTGATAACCCATTATATACAAGGACTATAAAAGAGGAAATGCAGTTATAGACAAAGTAACCCCTGCTAAGCATATATTAATAAAGACAATTATTTTCATACTACAATACATCAAAGTAATTTTTACTTCATAGTAAAGTTGAAGGATGTTTATGAAATAAGTGTCGTATTCTTAATAGGGCCATTTCTTTAGTACAGGATTAACATGAAGTGTTATAATAATGACTCTTTGTGGTTAGGAATAATTGAAGATAAGTATCATGTTAAATGTATTTATATTATATCATGTTGCGAGTGAAGGAAATAAGGCAGAAGATGCTTACTTTTAGTAAATGGAGCTGACAGAACTGACATATTTTGTTAATTTCTTATAGATAGAAAAAACTGGAACAAAATGATAAAGAAGACTGAAATATTTTCTATATCATCTTTAAACTATAGTGTTGTAATACAAAGTTGCTGTACTATGCAAATGTCCCTCAGTGAACAGAAATAATCTCCAAATACATCATTGCCACATTTTCAGCATGTTCTCAAGAATAACCAAACCTTGATTTCTCATCATACAAGAACTTTACAAGTTATGAGAAGATGTTGTCCATTATTGTATTGCTCAGTAATGCCATCCTAATTGACATTCACTGAGTGGATATGCACTAAGACATGTTGGCCTTCATGCTTTGGTCTCTGATAACACCATACCATAACTGCTCCTACCCTGTACGAATCACTCCCCACTGCTGTGCTTTCTTTATACCAAAATGAACCTATATGACCCCAAACAGTTGCTTTTACAGGTTTTGTGTCTGATCACTATAGCATAGGCTTCCATCTGGAAGAGTCAGTGCTTAATTTCTCAGCAGATAGTAAATAGTCACTATAAAGACTGATGTAAGTTCAAAGTTTTAAAAATGTCTTTAGAATGTCCTCATACTGCACTGAGTATGGTACTGTGTGTTATGTCTCTGGAAAGATCACAGAAAAGGGAAATATATAGTGTCTTGAATCTATGTGAATTCTCTACATTAATTCAGTTCCTAATATATACATACTCATTATGGACTTTGGACTAGAATTGGGAAATAATTTTTGTTTCATTGGATTGAGCAAAATATTTTCTTTGTTCCTTCACAATTAGGCCTCCATTGTGGAAGCAAACATTCTTTTAATAGGCACTTTAGTTAACTATATGACTAATTTATCTACTCAAAATGAGGACCTGGAAATAATCCAATGACCATAAAGAAACATTACTCCTTTGTGTGACTGAGTGTCACAGATTTAGTTTATAAAACCCACTATTTCAAATGTAGAGTCATGAGGCTCTCCAGCCATGTAAAAGCTTAACATAAAACATGGATAATAATCACATAATAATTTACTGAACAACAAAAGAAAATGATTACCTGTGTGACTAGACTCTAAGAATACCATGTGTTTTATAGTAGATAAAAGTCTTTCATGTTAATGTTAAATTATAATCTATTGATTGTATATAGAAGCCTGATATGCACTTTACTTTGTCCTGTGGTAATATCATTAAACCAAACAGTACTAAGTAAGAAATTTCAATTTAAACAGTAACATACCAATTTTTGATGGCCTTCATTCTTATTGCAAACATTTTCATTTTCCAACTTTAAATCTGGTATTGTTTTTACTTGTGCTTCTTCTGACAAATCCATATAGTATATTAAAAATACAATATAAGCTACGGTTAGATAAAGTGTTTTATGATAATATATTAAAATAAATTGAATTTAGAAAAAAATTATTCAAGTATTTCAATTAAATATATTCTATACGTTAATACTTAGATCCGATAAAATGCCCTAATTATAGAAATATTCGTATATCATTTGTATGGGCACTACATATTGCCAGGTTCAAGATATATTGATAATTCACCTAGAAATTAATAAATATCACATAAATTAGCACACTTTCTAAAATCCATAACTTAAGATGTCATAGACTTAAACACATTCATTATGTACTTGCAAGCATACACACACACTGGACAAGAACTGGGAAATTATTTATTGTCTTCATTGCAATGAGAAAAATAATTGTAATGTAAGACCCTGTTACTGAAGATGCTGCAAACTTCAGACATAAGATTTGCAGGAACTGAGCTGGAACTGACTTGACTGCTCTCACAGTGCTGTGCAAAACACCAAGAGTGATAAGCAGTCAATGATCCCACCAGCAGAAAAAGGTACCCAAGGTATCCCCAATGTTGTGATAGTGGCACTTTTAAGTTTTGGAGTAACAACAGCTGTATCCTTGGTCTTAAGGCTTGCCAATGAGAAATTCATGACTGGTACTGTAAATCTAGTCAACTGCCAATGACTGGAGAAATCATTGACCCTAGGGATAACCTACAGTATCATTTTCTTATATCAGCGTAGTTACTGTGTTCTAAATATGATTCCTATAGACATAGTTATATCCACAAATAATTGTAACTCTTATTTCTCATTTAAGCAGCAGACAGAGGTATAACAGTTATCTCCAGTTAGTCAAGCTGCAAGAAGTGACCATAAGGTGCACAGCCCCCACTTACACAGCCCTAAGTCTAAGGAAAAGGGAAAAGAGCAAAAGTACGTATGGCTAGATTGTAAAATCAGTGGTCCAGTGCTTTTGCTGCTAGATGGAAACTTCCATGCATGACTTGGATGGTGCTACCATGAAATTTCAAGAGTTTGATTTTTAATGAACACCTGCATAAGGACAACACTAGTTGATAGGTCAATGTGGAGGAAGGAAACCTCACAAGACACAACCCCTAGAGGAGGAGCTGTAGACAGCCAGGAGCTCACAGAGCACAGATCATTTGATTTTCTCCAGAGTTGATCTCTGTGAGAGGTGATGAAATCCCTGTAGTCAGCACTAAACAAATGTAGAAATAAGCAACACTACACAAAAACACGTGTGTGTGTCTACAAGAGTATAGGCAAAGAAGTCACAAATCTGACGTGTAGTCGGGGCACAGGGAATATTGAAGAATAGTGAAAAGGGTGAAAATGATGTAAATACAATACGCAGGTATGAAATTCTCAGAAACTAAAAGTATATTAATAAAACAAAATAAAATAAAGGGCAGCTCTTTTACTGAAATTCTTATTTCAACTTTTGAGTGAAAGTTGTTGTGGGCTAACTTATTGCTATTTCACTTCTGTTTTAATGAATATGAATTTAGTGATCATGTTTTAAACATAGCCCTGTCTAATGATCTTACAAGTTAAGTGTATGCATTACCTTCTTGGGCGACTACGTTTCTGTATTGCTTGGAAGCCATTGGTAAGTCATCTGCACCACTTCCCAGAATATTCTCAGGAATGTCATGCTAAAATTGATAACAATAATGAGGCATCATAATGAGATCACAACTGAATTTCCTATTTTGAATTCAGTTAAACTTAAGAGAAAAATTAAAAACCGGTATATTTTTGGCTGGGTGTGGTGGTGTATGCCTTTAATCCCAGCAGTCCAGAGACAGAGGCAGGTTGATCTTTATGAATTTGAGGACAACCTGGCTTGCACAGTGAGTTCCATGAAATTTGGGATTGTTACACTGATAAAACCTGTCTTAAACACTCCTGTGTCCCCCCAATTCAGTATATTTTCATAGAAAACCATTTGCCTGCTCTTGAGATCAACTTATCTGTACATCTTATATAGTCACACATGATAAATAATCAAGCCTAAAAGCAGAATTAGAAAAATGTTCACCTTCAGAATTCAACAAGGCACTAAGCTTGGAACTTACATTCCTCGCCAAAACTGAAATACAGTTTTAAAAGTACATATTTATGTGATAATTATTAATTTTCTTGCTATACTATAGCACTAGATTTTTTAAAACAATTCTATTGAGAAATTCAATTTAGTACTGAAATAAGACATTGGATTGGCAAAGGAATACAGACTATACCATTCAGAGAAAAATTAAAATATTTTAAAATTTGTTTTGTTTAGGAAAAGATGGATGTACAAAACAAATACTTTTGTGAAAATTTTAGAGATAGAGATAGTTTCTCAGAATTCAAAAGCACTAAGTTAATCATTTACATTTATATAAAGTATGTAAATATTCAATGAAATATTAAACACAGTGAAGAGAGGATGTTAATGGAGCATAGTAAGTATTAATATGTAGAAAAGCATCTGATCATTCATTTGATGTCTGCAATGTTACAGGTATTTACATACACTTAGCAATAGTAGAGGACATGTTCTTGTGCAATTACACATTCAGCATTTTTAATGCACTAGTGAAAGGTAGAAATGACAATTTAAAATTCACATAGACCCCCTACTCTCTAAATAGCATAAGAATAATAGTTATCACTTCATAATTAAGTCACGTGAACTGGGTAGCCTTAACGCAGAAGCTTGTGTGATAAAACATCACTGACATTATGCCAACTGAAGATTTATAAGTCTTAAAATACCATTGAAATACATGTCAATCAGCTCCCAGCATTTATAAAATGGATGAAGGAGTAAAAAATGCCTAAATGATTGTATCCTGAATTTCATGTTTAAAAAGCTATGTATAGATTTTAAAAGGAAGACTAGAAGGGCTGGGTGTGTGGCTGAGTGGTAGAGAATTTACCTTGCATTCATTAAGTTCAGAGATGACATACTAATTGAAAATCCTAAAGAAGGAAATCCACAAAACTATAATCACAAGTGATCTAAATGCCCAGAAGCAGAAAACCTAACTTCCTCAATCTCAGAACGATGCTAGAGATTTAGGTGAGCACTGAAAAACTATGCAGACGTTCTTCAAAACTTGAAATTAGACATGATACCAAGAATTTGAGTGACTTTTTAAGATTTTGAGTGCAAGAATTAGATGAAACTAAAATTTTGCTGTTACCATTGGTTATCAAGGGCCTCAATCTAGAGCTGGCTATTGTGGCAAAATACATATATCTCAATTACATGAAGAGCTTTTTCCTCAAATTTTCATTTAAAAACGTTCCATGAACAATATCTTTTGATCATGTTTTGCCCATTCCAATGCCTAGATTTTCCCCATCTCACTTACCCATCCAGTTTACAATATTTCTCTCTCAAACCTCCCCAAGCCCACACAAAATGGAAATACAAACTTAGAAACAATAAAACTAAAAAGCTACAACAAAAACACAACAATACCCCTTCACACACACAAAATCCCACCGAGTTTGTGCTGTGTTGATCAACTATCCCGTCATCGGGTCTGCCCTGGAGTATCATCACTATACCCAGTGACACTCTAAGCAGAAAACCGATTTTCCCCTTGGCAGCAGGTATCAATTACAAATAGCTTTGTGGTTAGGGGTAGGAGCCCGAGTTCTCTTCCCCCTCTCAGTGCTGGGACTCTGTCTGATTGGAGCCTGTGCAGGTCATCTGTGTACTCACACTGTCTCGGAATTTATACGTACATTGGTCTTGGTCCTGTTGTGTCTGGAAGACACTGTTTCCTTGACTTTATCTGTAACCACTAGCTCCTATAATCATTCTGCTTTCTTTTCTACATAAACATTAAGCATTAAAGGGGCAGGTTTGATGAAGACATCCAGTTTATCACTAGGTGCTCCAAAATCTCTCACCCTCTGCATATTGTCTAGTTACGGATTTCTATGTTGATTCTCATCTTCTGCAAGAAGACACTTCTCTGATGAGGACTACACAAGATACTAATCTATGGGTATATGTGTATGTCTTTAGCGATCATTTTGTGTTATATTCCTTTAAAGCCTAGTCACAGTTCTTGACCTCTTTACCAGTGTCAGCTATGTATTCCATAACATGCAGTGCCTAAATCTAATCATAAAGTGGTTGGTTATTTGTGCCACGATGGGACCAATATATGGTGCAGGCAGGTGGATGTTTCAAGCAACAGCATTGGTAGCTGGTGATATTGTTGCATTTCTCCTCTGTCAGCTTGAAGTGTACCATCCAGCACGATGAATACTAGTCAGCAGGACTGAAGCCTCTAGATGGGCAACAGCTGATGACATACATAAGCGTCGTCTTCAGCAACAGGTTCTTCCTATTATGTTGTAGAGTGCAACCAAGAGCCATAGCCATAGCCTATGGTGTCTGAAGAATTCTGTGTGACCACAGCATCTTATATAAGTGGTTCAGGTCAAACTAAATGGTTCTGTGTTGAAGAATTAAGTAGATCCATATCTATCATTCTGCAAACATTTCAACTACAAATGGATGAAGCCCTCAACAGAAGACCAGAAATGCTGACTCTGGTTGAAGGAAAAGTCTGGATTAGACTTGAATTCCTTTCCACAGGCCAGAAATTTCTGATCCAGTTACCAGTAGCACAGACATTAAAACCAACAATTAAATAAATGTGACCTCATGAAGCTGAAAAGCTTATGCATAACAAAGCACGGCATCACTTAAACCAAGTGGTGGTAAAAAGAATAGAATAAGCCTTTACCAGTTATACGTCTGATAGTGGATTAGCACAAAGAACTAAAACTAAATATGAAGAAAACAAATCATGGGATGCAGAACTAGGGAGAGAGTTCTCAAAAGATGAAGCAAATGTTTGTGAAACATTTAAAGAAATGTTCAACAACTCTAGTTATCCCGGAAATATAAATCAAAACCAATTTATTTAGTTTTCATTTTACCTAAATCAAAATGGTCAAGACAATAAAACAAATGACAGCTCATGGTGGCGAGGATGTAGGGAAAGGGGGACAGTTATTCATAACTGAAGGAACTGAAAACTTTTACAACTATATGAAGATCTTATAAACATTATTTTTATATCTAATTATATATTCTTTGCTGGCCAAGATGGAACTCATTATGACCAGGCTAGCCTTGAACTCAGGGAGAGTTCCACCTGCCTCTGTCTCCCAAGTTTTGGGATAGAGTGTGTGCCATGATGCCTGGCTCCAACAGATTATTAGAACAAAGTAATTCAAATCTACTCTTATACTAATTTTAAGAGAAATATTTTTTAATTTATAAATTTTTAAAACATTAAATAATAATATTTTTCTAATTAGAGTATTAAGACTTAGAAAGTTCCTTTAAAATAAATAAATAACTGAATGATAAATAAATGAATGAAACTTATTATCACAAGTAAAACTTAAAAAAAATCTTAGAAAACTATTTCTAAGTTCCATACTTTATGACACATTATTTTGAAACATAAGTTATTGGGTAGATGCCTTGATTAACATAACTAACAAGCTGGTCTACATATTTAGAAAAGCATGCAAATTATAGAAATCACACCACTCAAAATCAAAAGTAAAACTTCTAAAGTTTACATATCCAAATACTCCCAAATTTCAAATTATCCCTACTGTGGTAAAACTATATAACCTATGATTTCCCTGTGATTACATATTTCTTACCTCACTGTCGACTTTTGTGATGTTAAAATATTTAACATGTTTTAGTATTTTTCTCAGTAAAGACATTAAAATTGCCATAATTTTATCTGACTAATTGTTATTCTAAAATTATGACATTTTGGCAAATGCTATATTCCACACCACAAAGAAGAAATTTAGGGCAAGAATTTATCTCAAAAGGCTGTGATTACCTGTGTTTCAAAGCTAGCTTTGTTCTCAATCCTTGAACACATAGAAATCAGTGACTCCGATTTGAAGTAATGTCTTTAAAGCAAAAACACAACAAACCATGTGAGTAATAGTCTATAAAATATTCTGAAAGTTTAGTTATTTTAATAGCAAATGCTAGTTCTTTATACTGCTATTAAACATTTGGTTTATAAAATTCTTTCAGTTGTTAGTTTCTGCCTCCACTTCTCCCAGGCTCTGCACTTCATAATAAGGATTCACACATACTTCCACATCAAATAGTGTCAATCTCAATCAATATATTGTTAGAACCTGAAAAACATTTGTCTTCAAAAGGGTCTGTCATGATGATTGCACCCAAATTACAATCAATTTCTCACATAACCTTTCAACTTAAATTTAAATAGAATGATATACCAAAGCAAGGCAGAAGAAAACAGTGTCTTTATTCTAATTCTATTCATAAAGCACCAAACTATATAATTTACAAATGGTAGCCTTAACTCTTTAGAATAAGAAAAAAAAACATTGTAATGAAACCATCACATCCATTCATCCAAAACAGCTAATTCAGGCATAAAAAAAACATTAAAATGCTTGAATACTAAACTTACAACTGAACACATGAGTGTGTACATTACTGTTAGGAATGCTCTTTACAGGGAGATTCAATCATTACAACATAAGTAACACAGTTATGCTTCCTAACTAGTTCAGGCTTATTCAACTATGGCCAAGCATTTAAAAACCTTCACATGTGCTCAGTTGAGGTCAGAGACTTCTTGAAAAGCAGATCCCTTGTACTTTTGCTTCTGTTTCCCTCTATATTCTTTAGATATCTTCCTTCTATAGGATATAATTCCTTGTTCCATCCCTTGCAGTCTTCAATGGTGTCCTCCAGCCTTTAAATATTCATTACAGGAAGGTGCAGATTCCTGAATGTATGGGCTCAAAGAACCTGAGTAGCAGCTAGCTCCCTGATTCAGCCAAATAAGGTAAGTGGAGAGTCAGTACCCACCCCATGCCTAGATATGTTACTACTTCTATGAAGATATTGTTGTTGCACATTTGAATCTGACTTGGGAAAAGATACACAGGAAAGAGGAAAGCAAGAAGCTGCCCTGGATCACAGATAGATTTCATTGTGTTTCTTCCAGTTCTTGGAACACTCTCTAGCCTGCTCTCTGTGATACTTTTCTGTTTTCTATAAAGACATCACCATGGCTCAAGTAAATTCCAAAAGAGACCTGGAATTTGTCATTTCTTACAATTAAGCACAAAAACAACATAGTTTTACAAATTACTTTCAGCCCTATTTTAGCATGGAGTTGTAGGAGACTTTCAATATCCTGTGTACTTATAAATAACTTTATTGCCTTTAATTGTAAGCCCAAACACTTAGTCCTTTTGACCACCATGCTGTTCCTTTTAATACTGCCCTTCCCTTGTTAAAGTCAGTCTAGTCTTCTGCCACTGGGCTCACTTTTCAATGCAGTTCTTCTTCTCTCCCCCTTGGAACACGTGACTCACTCCCCTAGTCTACTGCTGAAGCACTCAACCAAATACTGGTCAGCAAAGAAGACACTTGGTCTTCTAGTTAAATGAACATGTGAACCAAAATTGGGCCACTTATATTTCCACATGCACAGACTACTCTCTTTTACTTGGGTGTTCCATCAGAACAAATATTTACCTAAGATGTTGAATCTAGTTTGCTGTCTGTGCTCAGGATATTTTTATTAGTTTTCAAGATTCCTTGAACTCAAAATTTTTTAGAATCTGAGATTCTCTAGTAAAAACAGGAAGCATAATTTCCTAACAAAAATTCTAAACTACATGTAAAGAAATTTGAAGAAAAGTAAAATGTACATTAATTTTTCAAGAAGCCTAATGTCATGTGGAAACAAAGACCTGATAAAAAGGAAAAACTTCCATCACTCAGGAAGTTTGAAGTGAAAGCAAAACTGAGAATAAACTAGTAATGCATTTTAAATAGATGTTGAATGTGATAAATATAACATGGTGTATGTGCACATGCAGACAAATCCAATAAAATAGTTTCAAGACTTCTCTCATTGTGTTCATTTCAAACCTATGACACTATGCACACAGTTAAGTGAGGTTTTTTTGTTCCAATCTTCGATGGCAGAATGATGTACCCATGTACTGACTACTAAATTAAAACTGTCAAAAGGTTAAAACAATCTATTGAGCTATGGATAGGTTTCTCAGGAAAACTCTAACCTACAGTTCACAGTAAGAAAAACTGACTTTCTGTATGAGACCATCACAATGTAGTTAGAAGAGCAAGAGAATGCACAGGTTGACATTCAATTCATGAGATGGCTACTACTTAACTAAGTGATCATGAAATTAATCAAAATCTTTGGATGACATCTGCTAAACTAGTAAGACAGTTACAATGATATAAATGCTTAAAACACGATTATATGAATATATAAAGTAAATCACATGGAATACAGTCAAGAAAAGAATATTCAATCAACACTAGCTTCTTAGGCCCTGGTTCAATTTATAACTTCGCATTCATTCTTAAACACTGTAAAATCCTACCGTGATGAAGAGGTGTCTTCAGGCTGATTTTCTGTGATTGAAGCAATAGTAAAACATATTTCAGTATATGATATTACTCTATAAAATATAACATTTATATCTGAAGAAGCTTCTATGGTAAATAATAGCAATGCTATTGACAAATGATTAATGCATGAAGAGATATTCATGTTTTTTGAATTTATTGGATAAAGAATTAAAGAAATTATCAGCATTTGATACCCAAAAGTAAGTGACCATAATCAAGAATGAACTATCAGACTGATGGAAAATAGTACCATTGACAGAATCAGTACTGACCATAACTAACTATCAAAGTAAGTTGTTTGTTTGGAATATTGGTACTAGGATCCATTTGAAGATAGAAAGAATACACACACATGCATGCACACACATGCACCCACACACACATGCACTCCAAACCTTCTTCAAGTACACAGATGACAGCAGCATTTGTTTAGGTAAGGATGAAACAACTTCTCAGAGAGAACTTGAGACAATAAGCATTGTACCTTTGAATCCTCCATAAGATGATGAAAACTGTGTTTCTCATCAAGACTTGCAAGAAATCAGAATAGAGAGCTAAGGCAAAATCAATGCTACACACTCTCCCTGATCTCCTCTGGGGTTAGGTAGCCATGAGCTCTTATATATTTGGCTGTAATTCTTGTTCTTACCTATGATGCAATAAGGCAGAAACTCAATTGCTATTGTTTTTCCACCCTTGACCTCCTCAGTACGCATCCTTTCTGTACATTGCTCCTATGTAGAAGTTTAAAAGTATGCACTGGGAAGACAGGGTCAGAGAATGTTGCTATAGAAGATGGATTGTTATAAAATTATAGGTGCATACCTAGTTATGTGCATGCACATCACTTAATAAATCACTAACATTCTTTCTCTTGAGATAGAAAATTAGTTTTCTTTTTATAGAAAACACTAAAGACAATTAGTTTTCTTTTTATATAAAACACTAAAGACTAAACACAGTAAGATCCTACTGGCATTACTCTTGAGTAAATACCTTCACTGTGCTGCCTGGTTTTGTTTGGTAACTTGACACAAGCTACAGCTATTAGAGAAAAAGGAGCCTCATTTGAAGAGAAGCCTCGATGAAATCAAGCTATGAAATATTTTCTCAACTAGTGAACAGTTGCGGAGGGCCCAGTCCAATGTGTCTGTGGTCATTCTTGGACTGATACTCCTGGTTTCTATAACAAAGCAGGCTGAGCAAGCCATGTGAAGTAGGCCAGTAAGCAGCTACCTTCAATGGCCTCTGCATAGGCTTCAGCCTCTGGGTTCCAGCCCTGCTTGAGTTCCTCTAAGGATGGACTATGATCTGGAAGTAGAAGCTAAAACCCCTTTCCTCCACAACTTAGGTTTGAGTCATAGTGTTTTGTCACAGCAATAGAAACCTTAACTAAGACAGCACCTTTGTTGCATAAGTCTCTTCTATTTCCCATCTTGCTCCCGCCTATTTCTATTTCCAAACAAACTTACCTTGTTTTAGACTTGCTGGAGGCTTAGCATCCATATTTCCTAGTTACCTTTGCTGGGGAAGTTGCTTTTCAACTTTCTCTGCAAACCCACAAGCCTATTCCAGAACTAAGTCTGTAAGCCACCTTTGCTGGATAAGACACTTCTTCCCCTTCCTATCCTCCCATCATTTCTCATTGGAGCCATCTCTATTCCTAAAGGCCTAACTCAAGATCAGCCACCTTTGCTGGGTAAGATGCTTCTTCCCCTCTTCCTATCCTCCCACCATTTCCCATTGGAGCCATCTTGATTCCCAAAGGCCTAACTCAAGATCAATGTATAAAATAAAGATAAAATCTGAAAAACTTAATATCCATTTTGAAAGCTCAGAGGAAAGCCTTACCAATATAAGGAATCAGACAAAAGATAGAATATCAGGATGATATTCTGGAAGATTTAGACAAAATGAACAGATAATATGAAAAAATAAAAGACATAGTGAAGGACCATGCAGGAAATTTGAGACACTATTAAAGAGTTAAATCTTTAAATTATAGGCATAGATAAGGGAGAGTAATTCTAAGTCAATAGCATAGACCATATTTCTAACAAAAGCACAGAGAAAAACTTTACCCAAGAAAGGAAAGATATACATACCAAAATACAAGAAGCAATGAGAACTACAATTAGACAAGATCTGAAAAGAAACACGACAAAGCACATGATAGTAAAACCACTAAATTTACAGGACAAGGAAGAATATTGAAAGCTTTAAGAGAAGAAAACACACAAGTAACTTAAAAATGAAAAGCCATCAGAATAACAGTTGACTTCTCAATTGAAACTCAGAGCCAGAAGAGCCTGAAGTAATGTACTTCATATACTAAAAGACCATGTATGCCAAATAATATTCCTGTGCCCAGGAAGACTGTCTGCCATAGGAGAAGAAGAAAGAAAACATTTCCATGAAACAGTCTAAAATAGTGTATCAAACAAAAACTCTAGGTGGAATACTGAGTGGAATACTTCTAACTGAAGAGAAGAATGATTAGAGACTTTTAGAAACAAAACAAAGTTATAATTTAATGAAATATAAAGGGCAGTCAACAACATAAAACATCAAGAAAAAAGACTCGACTCTACACACACCTTTCAATAACGATTCCAATTCTTAGTTACCTCAAAACGCTTAGAAAAAAAAACAAAGGCTACCCATATGGGTAAGGAAACAAAATTCAACCATCTGTTGTCTACAAAAAAAAATCATAGTTTTAATGTCAGGTACCATCATACAATAAAAGAATGGAAAAAGTATTCTTAGCAAATAGTATTAGGAAGCAAGCAGGTATTGCCATGCTAATATCTGACAAAATAGATTTCAAACTAAAATGAATCAAAAGAGACAAAGAAAGGTACTTCATACTAACCAAAGTATCAATTAATCAAATTACTTAATATATATACACCAAATTCTGTTGCATCCAAAGCCATAAAAAAATCAACTTGATAGAATTAAAGGTACAGATAAACACAAACCCAGTAATCGTAGGTGAAATCAAAAGCACAATTTTCCTAATATATAGGTCATTTGGCCAAAAAAATGAACAAAGAAACCTCAGAATTAAATGTCAACTTCATCAAATAGACCTAAAAGATAATTAATATAATACATCACATAAACACCAAAGAATATACAGTCAACAGCACATAGGAGCTCCTCAAAAATAGAGTATATACTGGGGCACAAAGAACGTAAAGAAATAAAAAAAATTTAAATAATGCCATGTATCCTATCTGACTATTGTATAATAAAACTTAAAATTGACAGCAAAGAAACTATAGTACACATATAAATTCATAGAGATTTAAGAACTCATTACTGAATGGGTCAAAGTGGAAATCAAAAAAGAAAAAGAGTCCTAAAATAAATGAAAATAGAAACAAAACACAATAAAGCTTCTGTGACAATTCTGAGAGGGCAGTTCACAGCCCTAATTATCTACATTAAAAGATCATAAAGAAGAAAAATAAATGACTTAAAGATGTCACTCAAGAATTTGGAGAAAACAAGAACTCACCAAACCCCCAAACACTAAATGGCAAGAAATAATAAAAATGAATACATTAGAAGCAAGGAAAACTCTACAAAGAATCAAATACTACAGAGAATCTAAGAGCTAGTTTCTAAGAAGACAAACAGAATCAAAAGACCCCCTCTTCAAAGAAGTGCCACTTTATAGCAAGCAGAGACCATTACCACAATTTACGAGTAGGCACAAAACAGAGGTCAACAGAAAGTATGGATCCAAGTCCCAATGGATTCATCTGCATCACAGCTTCAGCATCTCTGACTCAGGGAACGTCACAGAAGAGGCGGGTGGAAAGACTGTAAAGAGTCTGAAAGTCTGTTGTGAAACAGTTTCTCATAAAATGGCTGTATAATCAAGATCTCAGAGGGTCATGCTCCTGGATAAGGAACTGTAGAAAACTAATGACTACTTAGACATGGAGAGTTACTGACACTTAGGGATGAGCACTTTCTGCTATACATTCATTATTTATGTGAAGTAAAAATGAATTTTAATAGAACTATAATATGTGGGTGGTTGGAAAGATGACTTAAAAGTTATGAGCACTTTTTGCTCTTAGAGAGAACCATGGTTCAGTTCCCTAAACTTATGTGGTATTTTCCAACCATCCATAACTCCATCATCTCCTTCCCACAACCACCAGACATGCACATGGGATACATACATAAAATGAATACAGAACTCCAATACAGTGTAGTGTGATGACTGTTAAGGAAATGTACAGCATGTTAACATTTTTCAAAGAAAAAAATTATTCAAAACAGTGTATGGTCTAGGTGCGAGACAAAAGCAGAAGGACTATCAACAACATGCTAATATAAAAATATTTTTAGATGCAAGTTAAATTTCCTGCACAAAACTGACATACCTTTTAGACAACACAGTTTTATACAACTAATTTCTTAAATAATTTCCACCAAAATATACACTTGGTTTTTAAAACTGCATAGGAGGAGCTGGAGAGAGGAACAGAAAGGGGGAATGATGCAATTATATTTCAATTAAGATGTATTTAAAAAATTAAAACTCCTCTTTGAGGATGTAGGGTAAGGGGAACACTCAGCATCTGGTGGTGGAAGTGCAAACTTGTACAGTCACTTGGGAATGCAGTGTGGCAGTTCTTCAGGAACTTCTGAATAGATCTATCTTAGGATCCAGCTATACCACTCATGAGCATATTACCAATGATATTCTCTTATAGAAATCAGAACATTCTTCCTCCACCCTTTCAAATATAAGGAAGGACTACAGAGAATGAAACTGAAGAAGACATACCTGCGACATCACTCTGTTGACTTGAGAGTAGCAAGTCCTCATGCTCCAAAATTATACTCTTTCTTCCATGTACAGACATGGTGGTAATAAAGTTATTTTAATACTGACAGGAAAGCATTAATCAACATATTAAATTCTTGAGTATTAAAAAGTATCAGACATTTTATCAGAACATATTACTATGTCCTTTAGGTTTATAAACTCTAAAACTTTTTATAAAATTTCTCACCGAAGAAGGAAAGAAAAAAGTGAAATGTCAAATCAATGGCACTACAGTTCAAACCATCTAGATTATTTTGACAGGATCGATGACACCCTGATACTAAAAGGATTTCTAAATCTCTTTTCCTGTGACAGTGTTTCTCTTAAGCTCTAAATCTCAGCATTTACTACTTGAGTTCCCTACGGTGACCCTGAAAATTACACGACCTAAAACATGCACAGAATTAGTAAAGCACTATAAAATTTTCTTCTCAATCTTGGGCTGGTTAGAATCCCAAATGAAAACCACCGTGTAGTTCATAATTGGGCCTATGATTAAATGCTACAACTGTAAGATATTGTTATTACTGAAGTAGAGAGTTAGCCCAAGGTGAGAACACTACTGAATTCCAAGACATGGGTTAGTCTGTTACTGCTCTTCCATTACTCGAAAATGATATACTAAGGCAACTGAGTTTTTTGTACTGATTTTGAATCTTCATGCTTAGCTCTCAACTGACACAGAAGACAGAGTCATATTTCACACACAAATAAGCATACTGATGAGATATGATGGGAATTAGCTATAAAAACAGTTATTAGAATTTAGATTCAGAGAATTTTACTCTGGGGTAAAGTTGGAAAGTATTATGAATTCTTGAGGCACAGACCCAGAAGTGTCTTCATATGGAAAAAGCACTTGTGAGACCAAACACTTCGTGCCACCTTCCCTGACACAGGTGAAAGAGATCTGTCACAACCATAGATTGTGCTGCAGACGATGATAGAAAGGAGCCTTTGCATACAGATTACTGTTATCAAAGAAAGAATGCATCTCTGCCTTCTTTCTGCAAACTTTTGGATCCATGTGATTATTTAGTACATCCACAAACTCATTCCATGGCAGAAAGGAGAGACTTCTCCAAGGTAACTTACTGTGACGATCTTCTAGGACACTGAAATGGTTTGAATAGGTGATAAGATAACATCAGTTAACCCTGAAATAAAAATCTCCTGTACCCATTGCTACTTTTGACTACCATTGCTACTTCTGTCATTTTGTTTGCTCTACGGCAGGTGGAGTTGACTAAAATACCTCCATTCTGTAAGTATTTAAATAATGAAGTCTCATCTGGTGTAAAGTACAACATTTGTAAATAATTTGTGTCTACATTCAGTACTAATTTGTATTTTAATGTGTATACTTACACTTTGCGTTTTCCTGCCACGGCATACTGCAGTGCACTCCATCCAAATGCATCCTTTGTGGAGTGGCCAACACCTTTCTTCAGTAAAAGCTCAACAGTATCTTCAGAATCCCATTTAACTGCATACATGAGCATTGTTCTAGAATTACAGAGGCGATTAAATTACTTATGGTGAATTTAATATAGTTTTTCAATTCAGTGTATGGGCTTGCATGTGTAGTATTGACCATTTACTAACCATACTTAAGCATCTTAAAAGCTCAGAGTTCAGATTTTTAAAAATTATTCAAAGAAAAAAGTTTAAAGCAAAGAGTCATCAAACCCATGGTTTTAACTTTTATATGTACTAGAAGAAATTAAAATTTTATCGTTATTAAGAATTTCAAGACTTGTCAGTAATTGAACTAATAGTGATCAATAATTTTTTTTCAAAACACTAATATGAAATCTATCAGTTCATGTAAGATTATATGATAAAATAAGATTCTAAGCAAGAAAAACATCTCGTTATCATGGGGAATATGAACCTGACTATATATCGTTCTCTGCTATAGCCATTTCATAAATTGGTATTTTTTAAAATAATTGATGTTTTGTTAATAAATCTAGTATATTCCCATAATATTTTGAGTGATTTTTACTATTCTAGACTACAAGTAATGTATTACAAATTCAAAACAGTACCTTTGAAAGTCATCACATGCATAAATGTTTGCACCATGATTTATTAAATGTTGGGCCATGAGAAGTTTCCTTTCTCTGAGTGCTAGCAGCAGAGGTGTAAATCCATCCTGTAATGATATCAATGAATAACTCACAATATTACATTATCCATAACTGAAGTGAAAACCATCCAGCTAGCCCCCTGAACATAGTGCTTACCATAGCCTAGCGAGCAGCAGTCCTTTTCTCCTCAGCCCATTGTGCATTCTCAGATTTCTCAGCCTTGCAATGCTCCAGTCCTGCTTACAGCTGTCACAAGACTTCTAGTCCTCTCATGGGAAATACTTTGTCCCCTGAACCACTGGTTCATGTCACAGCATTTATCATGGAAACTTGGAGTCCTATTGCTGTTCCCTTCTAATGAAAGTTTCCTTAGAGTATCTCAAGAAACCCAAACCAACACACGGTAGCAAAGGTTTTCAATCCTTTGTTACATGGATGAGTTAAAATTTTCTTCACTATGTCAGAAGTTCTCCTACATTTCAAAAGACATGTGGCAGACACCCCATTTCCCAACAGAGAAATTGATTAAGTATTATGACAACAACCCAGCTATAATCTCTTCAATTTACAATCTATTCTGTTTGCAAAATGTGCTTGAGCAATGGTGACCCAGAGATTGTGGGAGTTACCAACCAATAACAAGTAAAATTTGAGACCCAGGCCATGAGACAGAGTCCATGACAGACGCTTTCTGGATAACCAGAAATGGGAAACTGGATGGTCCAGGAACCTAGGGTAGAACCAAACACTATTGCCCTCTCCCACCACTGCAAAAAGATATCAATGAAAAGTTTCATAATTCTATTATTTGCATAAATCAGTGCCTAGGCCAGTCATCATCAGGGAAGTTGCCTCTGCAGCTGATGGGAGAAGATGCAGAGACCCACAGACAAACCTTAGGCAGAGAGAGAGCCCAGGTTAGAGGTCCCTTTTGGGTCCCTCTGCCTGGCACTAGGAGAACCCTCCAGAAAATGGAGAGGAGGAATTGTGGGAGACAAAAGGATTGAGGACACAGGAAGAGCAAAGCCAGAGTAGTCAACTAAGCAGGACCCTTGGGGGCTCAAAGACTGAAGTGACAACCGCGGAGCCTGCATGGGTCTGTATTAGGTCCTTTGCATGTATGTTATGGTTGTTGTGTTTTAGGAAGACTCCTGTCAGTGGGAGTGGGGATGTCTCTGTCTCTTTGCCTCTTCTTGGGACCCTTTTGTTTCTATTGGGTTCCTTTGCCCAACCTTGATCTGAGGTTTTGTGCCTGGTCTTATTGTATCTTGTTGCGGTGTGTTTGATTGATGTCCTTCAGAGGCCTGCACTTTTCTGGGGGCAGACAGGGGTGGAGGTGAGGGTAGTGGTAGTGGTGGGTGAGGACCTGGAGGAGCGTGGAGGAAGAACTTGGAGGTGTAGAAAGGAGAGGAAGCTGTAGTTGGGATGTATTGTATGAAAGAATAAATAAAAAATTAAAATAAGAATTATGACAAAATTGTGGAATTGTTCAGCATTGAGAAATGTTTTCTGAAATACTGTTGGACAAATGTTCTGTGGGACAAACATTAGCAACAGCAGCAGTTGTTTAAGAGATACAATTGTCATGAGTTTGGGATGGTATGCAAGTTTCCTGAGGACACCGAGGAAGCTCTGCTTTATGCTCTTTTGAGGAAGGATCAGGGTAACAATGTCAAGATCTTGCTCCAAATAGGTCACCAAAAAAGTGGACTCAAAATGAGTGAGATTTCATAGAAACCTTGATTGCTTACCTTGAAATGAATTCTGTACTTTCATAAAATGAAAACTGTCTTATAGTTTAGAAAGCCCAACACATGATTTTTAAAAATGTTTTTAATTTAAATCGTTGATAAGTTCCTATATGAATACTATATTGCATAATTTCTACACCATTGCTTCTCCAGTTCCTCCTATTTACTCTCTTGTTCTCAAATTCATGATTTCTTCTTTTTGTTTGTTTTTTTGTTTGTTTTTTTTTTCATTTAAATACTGCCTGGCTCATTATCTCCAGCCCCTTATTGGCTAACTCTCACATATTATTTTAGCCCATCTCCATTAATGTGTATCGCCACTTGAGTTGTGGCTTACCAGCATGAGTCTAACCAGTGTCCATCTTGTGCTGGAGAAGCATGGTGTCTGCTACACTGCCTTCTCTCTCACAGCATTCCGTTCTATCTACTCCGCCCACCTAAGGGCTGTCCTACCAAAAGGCCAAGGCAGTTTTCTTTATTTAACCAATGAGGGCAATATACAAACAGAAGACCCTCCTACACCATTTCCCCTTTTTCTGTTTAAACAAAAAAGAAAGGCTTTAACTTTAAAATAGTAAAATGACATATCAAAATTTATCAAGCAAGAATTACAGTTACAACCTATTTTATCTTTTATCATGACAAAGGAAAACTATAACTATCCATTCTTCAACTCCATCAAAGACTCCAGAAGGATATAATATTACCTAAGTAAACAAGTAATAAGCAACTTCCAAACTCTAGAAATTACAGAGACATCTTGCTGCCTGGAAAGTTACCCAAAGTTCCTCTGTACCATTGGGGCATCCATCTTCAGACTACAGGCCCATAGTATCCAGCAGACATTTCCATGATGCAGGAAAATTTAAAGACAGTCAGTCAGTTTCTTCTGTATCCTGTAGAATGTCTCACAGACTCTTTTATGAAGCAGGAACCCAGAAGGATCATCTCACCTTTAGGCAAGTTCAGCAGTCCTCTCTCTGCGGGTTCTTTGTGTCCAGTTTATGCAACAGTACAGGAAAGAGCAATTTCTTGCCCAATTCCATAAGGAGTTTCTTGCAAATTCCATAAGGAGCCTCTTCGATGCCCATCTTCCTCTTGAAGTAGCTGGTGCTGCCAGGAGCAGACATGTCTCATTGTCATGAAAAGTCCTAAGTTATTAAAATATTTAAATGCCATATTCTGTCATCTTTGAAAGATATGAAGAATGTCTATCTAACTGAAATATACCTCTATATATCTAGAAAATCTAACTAACATGACTACAAGCTTGACTATATCAATGATTATCCATTGACAACCTATCTTTTTTAATTATACATTACATTTTTCAAATGAACTACATAATCACAATACCTTAATCAAGATCAGAAATGCATATACATATAACAAAATTGACCTTAAATTTATATCAATAAAGCAAAATTTATACCAATGTAAATTATCCATATCTATATCATCTCCCCCTTTAAATTTAAAGAACATTTAGAAACAATATTTGGGAATATGGGCGTAGTTACTTCTCTCCAAACTTCTTCCTGCTGTATGGGGGCACTGTCAATCAGGTCTTTCATGGTGTATCCTGTTCATCTCAGTCACCAGTTGAGTGAAGTAATTTTCTGAAGGTGTTCACAGTGACCTTCAGGAGGGCGTGGTCTATCAAACCACATTGGTGTAGAAGGAATCCACAGGGTCCCATCCTCTGTGAAAACAAAAGAAGAACCTCCTTTCCAAAGCACCATATCTTTAGACCCAAATTTTAAAGCCATTATGTCTTTATGATAATATCCATGGTGGTTTAGGTTAGCAGCCCAGACAATGAAACATCTCTCTGTACTTAGCTCCTTTACAGTCAAAAAATTCAAAGAAAACACAATAAAATACATAATCCAGACATTCTGTGAATTGTCCATTTTTACGTGGCTTATTTTTCTTTTTTCTCTCTCTTTTTTTTTAAATCTATGACTATCTGTAAAGACTTTACCCTTTTATTTTAAGCATTTAACTTTGACTCTCTATAGTCTTTTTCTTTTTTCTCCCAAGCCTACGAACAGCCATTCAACACTGTGACCCATTTAGAGGTCTTTTATGTCTGAATCTGTCCTATTGTGAATCTGTAATTCTTTACTATCCAGGAGCATTTCTTAAAATGTTAAGCACATCTTAAAAACTTAAGTTGCACCATGTAGGAGAAATAAGGTACTGCCTCTTTTCTGTCCCGTCTAAACCTTTT